>OY755172.1:18238922-18512059 GCA_963576735.1 Bedellia somnulentella
CGACGCTCTGCCAACTGAGCCACCTGAGGAGGTAGGAAACGCAAACACTTTTTAAACGTGTAAAAGAAATAAAGGATAGAAGAATTTCGCACTGGCAGCCAATTGACACGGTGGCTCAGTTGGCAGAGCGTCGGGGCGTATACCCGAGGTCGCGGGTTCGATTCCCGCCTGTGTCGAAGTTTTTCTTTCCTTTATTTATTAGTAATAATCCCCACATGAGGTTTTCATGAACAAAAAGATTTAAATTATGTGATAGTTAGGCGTTTTCAACGTTTGCATTCTATCTGAAAAGGTAGACAAATGGCCTTCCGAATTAGTTAAAATTCGGAGGTAGGAAACGCAAACACTACTTAAACGTGTAAAAGAAATAAAGGATAGAAGAATTTCGCACTGGCAGCCAATTGACATGGTGGCTCAGTTGGCAGAGCGTCGGGGCGTATACCCGAGGTTGCGGGTTCGATTCCCGCCTGTGTCGAAGTTTTTCTTTCCTTTATTTATTAGTAATAATCCCCACATGAGGTTTTCATGAACAAAAAGATTTAAATTAGGTGATAGTTAGGCGTTTTCAACATTTGCATTCTATCTGAAAAGGTAGACAAATGGCCTTCCGAATTAGTTAAAATTCGGAGGTAGGAAACGCAAACACTACTTAAACGTGTAAAAGAAATAAAGGATAGAAGAATTTCGCACTAGCAGCCAATTGACACGGTGGCTCAGTTGGCAGAGCGTCGGGGCGTATACCCGAGGTCGCGGGTTCGATTCCCGCCTGTGTCGAAGTTTTTCTTTCCTTTATTTATTAGTAATAATCCCCACATGAGGTTTTCATGAACAAAAAGATTTAAATTATGTGATAGTTAGGCGTTTTCAACATTTGCATTCTATCTGAAAAGGTAGACAAATGGCCTTCCGAATTAGTTAAAATTCGGAGGTAGGAAACGCAAACACTACTTAAACGTGTAAAAGAAATAAAGGATAGAAGAATTTCGCACTGGCAGCCAATTGACACGGT
This sequence comes from Bedellia somnulentella, assembly GCA_963576735.1. Taxonomy (NCBI): domain Eukaryota; kingdom Metazoa; phylum Arthropoda; class Insecta; order Lepidoptera; family Bedelliidae; genus Bedellia; species Bedellia somnulentella. The sequence goes on from OY755172.1 coordinate 18,239,932, forward strand.
GGCTCAGTTGGCAGAGCGTCGGGGCGTATACCCGAGGTCGCGGGTTCGATTCCCGCCTGTGTCGAAGTTTTTCTTTCCTTTATTTATTAGTAACTTAGAACACGTTTATTCGAATTCATGACTTATATCTGTTCCAGTCAGTAATGACAGTTTCTGCGTCTCTATTTGTATTAATTTGTTCTGATTGTACTCATTATGCCGAAAATCGTATTGAAGTAGTCGAAGTATTTCATAAAATCTTTCATTGGTCGTGTATTTGTTTGTTGTCTCTCCTTGCATTTGGTAAATATTGTCACAATTCTGGCAAGTGGATGCAGCGAAGGGCTCTTCGTAACGATGGCAAATTTAGTATGTATGTCGGTATTCAGCCATAAGCTAGGATACCCCTTATTCTTCGATAGGCCCCCTTAGGCCGCGCGCAGTAAGAGCTACCATGGGGTGTCCTAGACTGTTGCCGTCTACCTAGGCAGTTTGTGCTGACTGAAGAAAAGAGTATCTATAATAATAATTAATAGATAAAATCAATGAACGAATCTAGACAAATCTATGCCTTGCTTACCTTTAATATTCCTTGAGAACAGATGACTACAAAAGTATACTTACTTACTTATACTCACTGCTTTAAATCCCTAGAAGGGGTGGCCAGAGCTAAGGATTTAGAAATTCCTCAGCCATTTTTGGAAAATTGAGTGGGGAAAAGACCGTGAAGTGAAGATTGTTGCTAATGGGCCTTTAAACGCATCGCCCAAAAATCCCTTGAAAGCCCCAATACCGTTAGTCGCCTCTTACGTACACCCATCGGTAGAAACGGGGTAGTGCTATTCTGAAACGACACTACACGGCGATCTACCTATATTTTGTACCTATAAGCTATATATATATATAGCTTCGCTCCTTTTATTGGCATACGACGGTCCCATGCCAACCTAGTAACGTTAGTATATGGAAAAATTACGTAAACAATGCCAGCGCGTAAAAATATAATCTATATTAATAATTTCGTCACGGGGTACGGTAGACTCGATCGAAATCTTACCTGAATAATAATACATAAAAAAATAATGATTTTGAGTCGACAACATGTATCCGGAAAATTTGGATTGTCGAGTATTTTGCTAAATTTTAATGGTGCTGTTTGCCGTCAAACAAATCTTAGTCGCCATATTGATTGTCACCCGATGACATAAACGTTCCGTTTCATAATGTTTTTCAATCGTTTCGCAAAGGACAAGGAGGTTTCGATTGAGTCTACCATACTTCTTAACGAATTATTATTATAGATACTATATACTTCAGTCGTTGACGTTTCTCGATAATATTGTTTTTGCCACTTTTGTATCCGTTGTAGTGCATCACTAAATTGTAGTGCAGACTTCCAAACTACAATAAGCCTAGCAATTACGCAAGCAGGAACCTAGAACACGTTTGTTCGAATTCATGACTTATATCTCTTCCAGTCAGTAATGAATGACAGTTTCTGCGTCTTTCATTGGTCGTGTATTTGTTTGTTGTTTCTCCTTGCATTTGGTAAACATTGTCAAAATTGTGGCAAGTGGATGCAGCGAAGGGCTCTTCATAACAATGGAAAATTTAGTATGTAAGTATGTCGGTATTCAGCCATACGCTAGGATACCCCTTATTGTTCGATAGGACTTAACAGTTGGTAATTTTTAGAACTTTTGAACGCTAATACTCGAGTTCTAGAACATTTTTCCCAAAAAATTTTTAACTTTTTTTTTTCAAAGAAAATAGGTATTTAGATATGTTTTTTTAAACAATGAAATTTGTAAACAATTTAAGTTTTCAAAAATCGGGATTATAACTACATTGCAGTTTTGTGTAGAATCAATCACGCGTTTAGGTAAACCAACAAGAATATTCAAAGAATCATAACAAATAGCATAGCAACGCGTGTTGAGATATTTGTAGAATAAATCGTTTAACGATAAGTAATATCTGAGAATCAGGCAATTGCTAGCTTCGCTCCTTTTATTGGCATCCGACGGTCCCATGCCAACCTAGTTATTCATTAATTATTAAATCACCATATCAATAAGAATGGAATATTAAATAAAAATAAAAATTAGTTTTATACTTTTTAGAACTAATTTATCTATGTAATAAAACTTAACTATTGTACTTAATTAAATGTATTAGTAAAATCCGGGATAAATCAAACAAATCGTAGGCCAAACAATTTGCCGCGTAATCACAATCAAGTATTTTTTTAGAGACATTTCATAGTACTTTAACCACATATATTTTTTTAAACATTTCTCCTTCACAATAGTCATTAACTTTATTATATTTCGTTTATTTTTTATAGTATTCTCTTTTATATTTTTAATTTTTATCACATATTTAAAATAGCTGTGGACAACCATGCTTCCTTCTCAAGTCATATATTTATTTATTCTTCATCTCTTATCAAGGTACACTAATATAATTATTGGGTCGGCCGCCCTTTTACATATTTATTATTCATTTATTTAACTTAATCTCAAAGTACAAATATTGTTTTATTGCATTACATGCGCATTTATATACTTATTGTACAGTCTCTCTCTTTAAACATTCTTTAGGTGTCCAATTTTCTTCACAAAGGGTATTCAACCTCGTCATGATCAGATAAAAAGGATTCAGAGACTGCTTTGTACCTTAGTGTACCTTGTATGACTTTTTTACTCCTTTCAAATACCAAATATCTTTCGTTTTTCCACAATCAATATTTAGTTGTCAATTGGTAAATAATCGAAATAGCATCTGAGTGATCAAGTCAAAGGAACATCAAAAACTTATCAATTGAACTACCTTTCTACTAACTGATTTGCATAAACTTTCAAACCTATCATACTAACTTTGACTACATTCCATTACCTTTTTAGATCATAACAATCACATCACATTACACATAATTAATCATACCACACACAACGATGATATCATACAATTCTTCACTCCATATATGTATACGACGCTCTTCTCTCATCTGCCATTGCCATAACATAAAATACGCAATATCAGCTTAGTAACATACAACTAGGTATATGACAACACTTCATTAACTTCATATTCTTAATTTCAACTTTTTTTTTACCTTTTTCCTAATAATCATCTTTAGCGACATGATAGTCCAGTGGATAGAACACCCGCCCGAAAACAGAAGGGCGTGAGTTCCAATCCTGGGTCGGGCCTACACCAATTTGTCTTTTCTAAAGTCATATGTGTGGTTAATTTATCATGGTTGTTAACGGTGAGGGAAAACATCGTGAGGAAACCCACATGGCTGAGTCGTACTTAGTCATGTGACAGTGTATTCGTACAAAACGGCGATAGGCCTGCCCCCTATCACGTGAGTACACTGTCTAAGCAAAACGTGGGTACCTTGTTTGGACACTAGATGGCGCTGCCATGTGAGTCCAGAAGTATTGGTATCTCTGCCAACCCCTTCGGGGATAAACGGCGTGAACGTTTATGTTTATTACGTTTTATGTAATCATCTTTAAATTATTAAATTCACCTTTTATTATTACATTTTCTTCCTTCCATTACCGCCATGCTAATTTAATAGTTTCGTTTACAATATATGAGTAGTTAATATTACATTATAGTATTTATATTTAATTAAATCAACTTCTTTTTATCATACAGTAAAAATAATGTAAAAACTATTAATGTTTTAAAAATGCATTTAAAAAAAAACAAAATGATAGTCCAGTGGGTAGAACACCCGCCCGAAAACAGAAGGGCGTGAGTTCCAATCCTGGGTCGGGCCTACACCAATTTGTCTTTTCTAAAGTCATATGTGTGGTTAATTTATCATGGTTGTTAACGGTGAGGGAAAACATCGTGAGGAAACCCACATGGCTGAGTTGTACTTAGTCATGTGACAGTGTATTCGTACAAAACGGCGATAGGCCTGCCCCCTATCACGTGAGTACACTGTCTAAGCAAAACGTGGGTACCTTCTCCATGGACACTAAATGGCGCTGCCATGTGAGTTCAGAAGTATTGGTACCTCTGCCAACCCCTTCAGGGATAAACGGCGTGAACGTTTATGTTATTTATTAGTAATAATCCCCACATGAGGTTTTCATGAACAAAAAGATTTAAATTATGTTATTTATGTTATGTTATGCAATTTGAACAACACAGTCTTACAACAAAATCATAAAAAAATATATTGCACATAAAAGAATGGCACATGAAATTGAATGTTGACCTAAATAATGTAATATGATAATATGGATTCTATAATCAGTTAACATTATTGAGAATCTAACGTCGAGTAGCATGAAAACTGCAAACTAAACAAAACTGGAAATTGCGCAAAAATAACTTGTATATGATTTAAACACATACTATTATTATTTTATACATCAACATACACAGACCACTCAGTGCAATAATCCAGTGAACTAATTCTCACAAGGCAAGTCCAGTTTATTCAAGGGAACATAGCAAGTTAATTCAGTTTAATAGTAAAGTGAAAATAAACAGACCACTAAGTTTCATAATTCAGTGGATATACACAGTTCATTCAGTCGTATACTCGAGTGAACATACACAATTCACTCAGTCCAATAATCCAGTGAACATAAACAGTCCACTCAGTCGCATACTTGAGTGAACATACACAATTCACTCTGTCCAATAATCCAGTGAACATATACAGCCCACTCAGTCCAATCATATGGATTGTTATGTCAATAAATAATTAAATATGGTTGTGATGTGTAAATAAATTCACTCAGTCCAATTATCCAGTGAACATACATAGTTCACTCAGTCCACTAATCCAGTGAACATACACAGTTCACTCAGTCCCATTATCATATATACTTTATATCAAATATTACAAACCACTCAAATTTTAGTCATAAAGTTTTATAATGTTAAAATAGATTACGAAATAATATTCCACCTGCATAATGTTTTATCGAGATTGTAAATAATTTAAAATAATATAAACAAGATTTTAGACTAAAAGAAAATGAAAACAGATACCGTCTTACGTTATCAAATCAAATCTAGTCTGTGATTTATTTTAACACCAATGCACAACGCGAAGTCCTTAACATTCCTTGACGGTAAAATCGTTTAAAACACAGATAAACTCAAATGACTTCCGTACAAACGTTGAATGTCACGGTGCTTCTACATACCCAAACTTCAAAGCCAAGGCTAGGCTTCCATGGCAAAGGTTAGGTTTCTTTTTTTTTGAGGACAAAAAATATATAATGAATAATGGGCGTGAGTATAAGTAAGTAAGTAAGTAAAAAATATATGTACATATGGGATAGTGTCATTGTAGTATAAAATGCATGACGTGTGAGTAAGCATTATCAGAGAGTAGTCGTGATCGAATACATGCCGTGTAAGTAAGCATTATCGGATAGTATCCCCGATCAAATGCATGTAATATGAGTAAGCATCATCGGAGAGCAGCCCCGATCGAATGCATGTCGTGTCGTGTGAGTAAGCATTATCGGAGAGTAGCCCCGATCAAATGCATGTCGTGTCGTGTGAGTAAGCATTATCGGAGAGTAGCCCCGATCAAATGCATGTCGTGTCGTGTGAGTAAGCATTATCGAAGAGTAGCCCCGATCAAATGCATGTCGTTTCGTGTGAGTAAGCATTATCGGAGAGTAGCCCCGATCAATTGAATGTCGTTTCGTGTGAGTCAGCATTATCGGAGAGTGGCCCCGATCGAATGCAAGTCGTGTAAGTAGGCGTATATAAAACAAATAAATGTAATCTATCCTCTTAAAAAAAACTGTCACTATGTTCGCAAATTCGACATAAAATAATAATATAGTTATTGAATAGCTTTGGTACATACCCACTTCTGAAATATAATGAAACTCCAATTCGGTATGCAAAGTTTTACTAAAGTGATGCTGATTACAAAACCATTTCGAGATATTATGGTTATAAACAATATTTTCTTGAAATTATATCAATAGAAGCTAAGATGACTGTTATTTTATCAAAAAACTGTAACAGTGTTTGACCTTCAATGTTGTTTCAAAGACATACGGTTTTGCAGTTTATTAATAAAATATCGAAAATCATAGGTTTGTTTAGTATAATATCGTAATAATTTCATTTGACATCACAAATTCGTGATATGTTTTGCAATCAGCAACATTTTTATAAAACATTTCGCTTCATTTGCATGTCGCTACGTGATTTTAACGATCGATGACGTCATTAAGTACAAAAGTTGAACAATCTTTAAAAAATCATAACTTTACAATTACTCATTTTAAATGGAAAATATTCAAATTAGTCTTTTCTTTTCGTGTTTACTATCGAATAAAAATATTTAATAAATACCAAAAAAAAACTTTGCATACCGAATTCTTGAACACTGACTTTATTTCCACTTGGGCATATAAAATATTATTGCAACTAACAATGAACTATTTGTATTATAATTACGGGCAGTAACTTTAACTAAACGTCTTTACTTCACTCCTGCTAACGATAGAATGACTAAAAATAATGTCCCGCCTCAAAAGCCGTCCTCATCCCCACCCATTACTTGTCAAACCGAAAAAAGTCACTTCAACCGGAAGTTGAGGTGAAACACTTTACAAAACTGGTTGCTTAAAACGGAAGTTGAGATGAAACACTTTGCAAAACTGATTAACAAAAGGTACTCATATTAAAAATCAACATGAATTAATAATATATGTTTTTCAAAGAAATCATTACAATATATTTTAACAAGAATCATTACATAATACTGTATGTAAAAAATAGTGTTATAATAAAATATGTGGGAACAGCAAAGATATACTGGCCAGTACACCCTGCTGTGTACCAAGTTATAATTTGTATTTATGCTGAGTTCGATAAACACTTACATACCGCGATGTTGGAATATGAGTGAGACGCTGCTATGTGCGGGTGAATCCGCTATAGTGTGGTGCGCTCCAACAGTACTCCCACATTACTCCCATTCTAGTCGATAGACAATATCAAAGCTAGGAGGTACCTAATACCAATTACCAAGTTCAGTGTTAACATTGAGGCCGGTGATTGCGTGCCTGTAGATGCTCTGCTGAATGAGTGATGTGGTGAGGCAAGCGAGGAGCAGAAATTGAGGGTAGATCGAGAAATGTAGTAGAAGAACGAGTGCGTTCTTATCGAGGGGTCACCACTACTATGGAAACAGCAAAGATAATGAATAATGAAAATGTTAAATATAATTAATGCTCAAGAATAGCATATTTCTATCTACAAGATATTCGAACTCAACCTGGGATTGCCGTTGGTTTTGATTGGTTTTATATCTGAATATGCTATATTATTTATGCAGTATAATCATATAATTGAGGAGATCTGGAGCAAACACTGATGAAATCATTTTTTGATCAAACAACTCCTTAATTTTCTTCTGTTCACATTAACCTTAGCTAACTTACACTAAACTATAGCATACCTAAACTTTACCATTCACTTAACTATAGGCCCAACCTTTGAACCTTATTACAGCTATATACTCTATGTGTGTATGAATTTATATCAAATCAAATAGTATTGGCATTCATAATTTACATCAATTATTATTGTTAATAATACGATTGACTTTCATAATGATACCTATTAACAAAATCATTTTTTTATTTCGATTGTTATGGGTGATTTTAATTCCCATAAGTGTAATATCATAATTGAACTACGGAATATTTGTACTAAAAAAACATTATAATATCATTCAAGACATAGAGCCAATAAAGTCTACGTTAACATTAAAATGGATTCCACTGAATATTTATCAGATCATATATTAAACGAAGAATTTATAAAATGCTTTTTTCCAATACATACAATGCAATCAGCTTTAGGATCAAACCGGATCCAAATAAAAGATAAATTCACTTTTGAAGTCAGCCCGTCTCAGAGATTTTACAATGTTATTATTATTATTTGTACGGGATTTTCAATAACTAATATAATTATTAACTACCACGAATTATTTACACCTCTAACATCTGACCTTAATCGAAATTGTTTTGCAGCATTATCTTTGGTATATATTGGACTGTATTTATCACAAATATGCTATACATTCCATACGAGATTTTTATCTCAATCTTCTCATGTGTTTTTGTATGCGTTGATACAAAAAATCGATAATATTCTAAATACACATAAACATCAGCTCATTAATCGTATCCAGTATTATTTCAATATATTTGCTACTTACCTTGTTTTAATATTGATGTTAACTGGATGTTATGTTCATGGATATTACTTTGTCCGCTCAAATCTGTGGGTTACATTTTTTACCAATATAGCTCTCTATGCATTTCACTTGGAAATAATTATGTTAGCAAATTTAATATTTTACTTAGCAGTACGCCTACACTATCTATTACTCGCATTTCGAAATCTTTCTGCAAATGTTACACATGAAAATCGAGACATAAATTGCAATAATTACAAAATAGAGGCAGAAAAAATGGCGCATTGTTTGAAACTTATCTTTTCAGCACAAAAAAAAGTTGTGCGGCTTTATAGATTTGAGGTTTGTACTATCATCATTTTTGACTTCTAGAATTATCAGTTTTGAGTTGCAATACAGAGAGTTTAGAATTTTTGCAACACCCATTTTGCCAAATGTCTTATTAATCCAAATTGGTCCTTTGTGGTCGTCTTCTACTGATAATTAAATCAATAAAAAATTATACTTACATTTCTGTTTCAGGTACTACTTCTCATGATGTCACTGCTAATTATGTTCATTCCAGTCTTTATTTGTTTTGTACCAGAAATCGGTAAAAAGGTATGAAAAAAATATTTGTTCACTTTATAATACTGCAGTTAAAATATATCTTTTAATTATTGTTAGGCAACACGGATAGAGACCCAATGCCCATCCCCAACATATTCTCATCTCAAACTCAAATCTTGACACCGTATATTCCCGAAGGGGTTGGCTACCTCTGAACATTTTTTACCTCTCCTGATTATAGCGGATCATGTACAGAGGAGAATATGTTCCATCCACAGGGAAAATCCAGGCACAGAGGGAAAATGATAAAAGAGTGTTCGCGCGCACACTGGCATTTCTATATGTTTATTGCACTAAAATATTTCCTGCGCAAATGACTTGGCGACTAAAATTGGACTCTGAATCTTTAAGTTCTACGGCAATGGGCAGAGTTATAGAGGTCTGGTGTTGATTTCAGCTAGTCTTAGTCTAATATCCGCATTAAGGTGGCCCAATGAGAGCGTTCGTTTTGCAATGCCCGGTGCATTCCGGCAGCACTCTGAGTGACGAAGCAGCTCTTTTTAGAGGATCCCTTCCCCCAGCCCAGAGAAAAGTGTTCTAATCAAAGTATAACCCATCATATTTGGAGGTGGTAACCACGGCTTTCTGTGCATCTCTAAATTCTTGGTAAAAAGCAGGCAAATAAGACTAAGACGCTCTCTCCGTAATCGTGGGACAAGCCTTTGTCCTCCTCAAAAGACCGCTGTCGTGAAATCCATCTAGCTAACGGGGGGAAAGGCTATTCACCGTGGGGTATAGATTCTTCTGAAAAGGTACTGCTACCTCGGAGCCAAGATTGCCTGGTGTCGGTTTTGCAATGTAAAATCTAAACAGTAAACTGGAAGCAAATCCCATTCACATATCGGACCGTACTACCACGCTGCGCATGCACCTAGACAGGGGCAACTACACTACCGTTATTAACGTATACGCACCAATGATGGACAAGGATGATGACATGAACATGAATAGTAACGGACAACATCTCCTCTCTCGTCAGTAAAAAGTAATTAGAAATACATAGAATAAAGAGTACCCAGAATCCGCTCACGGCCACATCGATAGTCCTATTTCATTGGTTTCTCTTGCATATCAACGCAACGCACCCGCACTCAGTCGGTTAGAAGCTTTGAAAGTGACAAGCCAAAACAGCTCCACAAAAAAATTAATAATGACGACTTACGTATTTCCAACTTGTCGAAATAGAGTAAACATCAAAGCTAAAGGACTGGCAATCACGTTTCACCGGTTACTATTGTTTATTTTCATTTATTTTAGATGATTCAAAGCTATTTTGTTTTGTTAAAATTATGAATTTTTATGCGACGGCATGTCAGTGTTGCAAGCGCAAAAAATTTTTTTTCTTTAATTTTTAATATAATAATATTGCGTTTAGGTAGAAATTCTATAAGAATGTGTTTAAATAAAAAGAGCTCTACTTCTTTGACATTTACAACTCCACCTGCACAGCTTACTGCTGTTGTTCTTCTTCGTACAGAATTAATTAATTGAATTTCTGATTAGAAGTTAATTTTAGCTGTTTAGTGTCGGCTTAGAACATAACTACTCCTTTTCTTCCCATGGGTGATCGTATAGGCGACTAACGGTATTGAGGCTTATTAAAGAATTTTTGGGTGTTGCGTTTGGAGACTCATTACCAAGAACCTGTATTACAATCTTTATTGTACCTTATTTTACAATATTTTCCCCCTTTAAATTACAAAAGTGGCTGATGAATTTCTTATTTTAAAATTCTGACTACCCTTTCTAGGGATTTATAGCCATGAGTATGTATGAATGTAGTTAATTTAGAAAAAGAGTTGCTAACTGTTTTCCTTTCCTTATAAAATAATTTACGAGAATTCGGCGATATATGTTTAAGCTAGCAACATTGAGGGGCGTGAAGTGAAGTGAGAGCGGGGGGATTATTGGACCATTTTGTCGAACCGATTAATACTGACTACGGTGTCTGGAGGATACTAAGTTTGTGTAGAAATACTTGAAATTTAAAGAAATGACATAAATAATCTTCCGGTTGCAGAATGACAAAACCTTACTTAAACGCCCCAATGAACACTTTTGTCCCTGGATTGGAACAAATGGACAAATAAGATGGCCACCGAAACCCCCAGATCCATGTTTCAGATGTTTATATGTGGTTATGAAAAAAAAATAGTTTTCAAGAACCAGTATGAAATTGTTCATGAAATACAAACAGAACTCAGACATATCATTCTTACATTTAATTATCACAGCAAGATAAATTGATTAATTTCTTATTAAGAATGTAAAGATTCATGATCATCCTTTTATTTCCGACACTATGTTACTTGGCGCTACTAAATCATCGCTATGATGAAGAGTCCTAATTTTATTGAATCATAAAATTACGGGTGTATTTTTTTCTTACGTACACTAAAAACTACATTGATAGTTTAAGTATGATTTTCTATTTTCCTTTATTTATTTGCTTCAGATTTTTGCTATAGAAGGTTTATGGATATTACTAATGTACATAATGCAACTATATATGCAAATAGCTTTCTTAGTAATCCTCGGCAAATTCTTTGAGAACAGAACCATGTGTTTGAAACAAATCTGCATCAACAGAATGGCCAAAACATCATGTAGTAAGTAATTCCAGATTTTTAAATACATTCATGCGTGTACTCATGATATTACTTCATATTGGCGTAGGCCAAGATTATTTATTGAACGCCTCTTTAAACAATCCTGGCAAAAAAATATGTTATCTAATTATAATTAATGGCGAATCGTTCCTCTTAAATTCACTCCTGTTCAATTCAGTTCCTACATACATACATACATATACTCACGCCATTAGTTCCCATTGGGGTAGGCAGAGACTATTGATCGCCACTTCGCACGATCCTGACAAACCTCTCTAGCTTCGTTTACATCCATCATTTTTTTCATACATGCTCTTTTATTCTTCATACTTCGGATGCCAGCCTTTTTGAGCACCCTCTCAATTTGGTCCAAGTGTGTTCTCCGTGGTCGACCTCTACTAACATTACCATCCACACTAGCTCTATAGATCCCTTTTACCAATTTTCTATCATCCATCCTCTCTATGTGCCCAAACCATCTCAACATTCCTTTTTCTATCTTTCTTACAATATCATCTTTCACAACACACTTTTCACGAATAACACTATTTCTCACTCGGTCACATAATCTAACATTACAATTTTTTCTGAGGGACCTCATCTCTACTGCATTCACTCTGCTCTCATGCTTCTTCTGCCACACCCAACATTCGCTTCCATACATAAGCGTAGGAACAAGAACAGCATCATGCACAGCCATTCGGGCCTTTTCAGACACCGATTGACTGGTCATTAGGCTATTCATTGCTCCATTTACCGCATTACCCTTTTTCACTCTTCTTTTAATATCTTCATCACATTTTCCATCCCTTGTAAACAAACTTCCCAGATGTACAAACTCCTTCACCTGTTCCACATCCTTACCATCAATCGCAATCACGCATTCTGTCACATCTTCCTGTCTCTCAAAAACCATCGTTTTGGTCTTATCCACATTCACCCTCATTCCCTTTCTTACAAAAGACTCACATGCAATATTCATCATCTCTTGCAACTCTTCTGCCGACGATGCAAGTAGCACTTGATCGTCAGCATACAAGAGGCATTTAATGATGAATCCACTCATTCTTAGTCCATAATCACTTTCACGCAACTCTGTCAAACAGTTATCCATAAACAAATTGAAGAGCCACGGAGAAGCTACACATCCCTGTCGGACACCCCTAGAGATTCCGAACCAGTCAGTGTTTTCCCCGTTTACTCTTACACATGCACTGGAATCCTCATAGAGTGATACTAATGCACGTATAAGTTGACTCCCCAAACCGAACTTGGATAACACCTCCCATAAACACTTTCTTACTACCCTATCATACGCCTTTTCTAAATCAATGAAGGAGAAATACACCTTTTGGTTCTTAGCTAAAAACTATTCGGTGAAGCTCCTTAGAGAGAAGATTTGATCCATACATCCCATTCCTTTCCTAAATCCCGCTTGCACATCCCATATTTTCTCATCAGTTTCATTAATCACTCTTGCAATCAGTACCTTAGCATACAATTTACCAACAATGCTGAGTAAGCTGATGCCGCGGTAGTTTTTAGCCTCTTGGTGTGACCCCTTTCCTTTATATAGAGGCACAATCACCGCCTTGCACCAGTCTCGTGGAACTTTGCCACTCGACCAGCATTTTTGGAAAAGGAAGTATAACCAAGAAGCCACCAACCCTTTACCAGCCCTCAGCATTTCGATAGTAATCCTATCATACCATGCCGCCTTCCCTCATTTCATACTTTTCATTGCTTTCATTATTTCTTCCATACTAATCTCGCTGTCACTAAATTCACCCATCTCCCCCTTCCAATCAACATTACCGTTGATTGGCGAAGAAATGGATGCATCCTCTTTCTCAAACAGTCCCTCAAAATAATTCTTCCATACCCGTTTCATGCTACTTTCATCCGTCGCCAATTCACCCTGTTCATCTCTTATTACACTCACTCTCGTGTTTTGGGAAACTCCCTTTTCTTTCCAGATATATTCCGGAAATCATCAGAAAGTTTCCTTTACAGCACTCTTGCAAATCCCGCTTTTTCTTTTCTATTTTTTTCTTTACCTCATTCTGAACTCTCTTATATTCATCTTCACTTTTCTGCACTACATCGTCAGTTACACTCGCATCCATCCGTTTACTAGCTTTAATCGCTAGTAAATCTAACCACGCTTTCTTCTTATCTCCAACCGCCTCTTTCACAACTTTATCCCACCAACTTGTTGGTGGTCTATTTAACCTTTTACACAATCCACATACTTCTGTCGCACATTCAACCATTGTCGATTTGAGCACATCCCATACTTCTTCTATTTCCATTTCATCCTTCATCTCCACGCAACTTAGTCTATCATCCAATTTCCTCAAATATTCATCTCTGATATTTTCATCTTCTTGCAGTTTTTCTACTTTTATTCTTGCAAAATCCGTTATTGACACTTTAAGCCTGTGACGCCAATGCGTGCACAGACCCCTTAATCGTGATATAACGAGAAAGTGTTCTGTGCCAACGTTCGTGCCCCTATAGACTGTCAACAACCTTTGCTCTGAGCTTTTCATCAACTATCACAAAATCAATCATACTTCTCTCGCTTCCCCTCTGTCTTGTATACATAATGATCTTTGTGTTTAAACAACGTGTTTGTAGCACAAAGACTCCTCTCCAAACATACCTCAATCAATTTCTCACCATTCTCATTCATCCTTTGATCGCCAAACTTTCCTAAAACTCTTTCGCAACCGTTGCGTGACACACCAACCCAGCCATTAAAATCTCCTAACATTATAAGTCTCTCATTCTGATAACACCCATTCACAACATCGTCTAACAGATTCCAAAACTCCTCCCTCTCGGATAGGGATTTAGACATGTCCGGAGCATAAACGCAAATTATGCGCATCCGGACTAGTCCCAATTTCACCTTAATCTACAGGAGCCTTGGACTCACACATTCGTAATCTTTCATACACTGAGCCATCCTTTCAGATATCAGAATTCCCACTCCTTGGCTAGCTCGGTCATTGTCAGCGACTCCAGACCAGATTGCTTTAATGTTGCCAAGTTGTGAAACTTCCTTTCCCTTACGCTTCGTCTCATTTACACATAGAAAATCCAGTTTTCTTTCATTCATAATCATACATACTTCATCTAATTTTTCAAACATTCCTCCACATACATTTAAGTACTGAAGCGGGTCTTCAGTACGATGAAATTCAGGAAATATGAAGGAATTCAGTTCCTATTCTAGTATATATATTTTTATTTATTTTTCCCAACGCAATATAGATTTTATTGTTTGTATTATACATTGTGTCATATGTTCATGCGGTAAGCATACATATATTTATATATGTAAAGTAAATAAGTATGTTTATATGCACAATAATATAACATATAACATAACATAAACGTTCACGCCGTTTATCCCCGAAGGGGTTGGCAGAGGTACCAATACTTCTGAACTCACATGGCAAGCGCCATCTAGTTTCCAGAGAAGGTACCCACGTTTTGCTTAGACAGTGTACTCACGTGATAGGGGGCAGGCCTATCGCCGTTTTGTACGAATACACTGTCACATGACTAAGTATAACTCAGCCATGTGGGTTTCCTCACGATGTTTTCCCTCACCGTTAACAACCATGATAAATTAACAATAATATAAGTATGTATATAATATTTATCTTATAGATAGTATTTCATATTCTTGTTCGTGGCCATAGTGCATCACTATATACAGGGTGGCTCATTCAAATCGGTCAGTATGGGAAAGTCTGAAACTATAAGACATACGAAGATTTGTTCTTAGGAACCATGTCACTGATTTTGATAAAAAGAAAAACTGCATTCATTTATTTCAAAAAAAAACTGTATTCAGCTCGGGAATCGATCACGGTTGTTTTGAAAAAATAAACTTACACTTTTTGATATCGATTGTGTAGGTCTTAATTTGATTAGGATTGTGTATTTGTCAGTGTGTATCTGTGTGCTCGCGTTTATGTATCAGTGTGTGAGAAGATAACAGAGGGCGGGTATATATTACAAAATCATAAGAAAAACTTAACAATATACTAGTCGTTTCAATTTTTTAACTCTCCAAAATATTTTCCACACACAATTAAAACAACTATCGATTTTCGGATATTTTAATCGCGTGTTATTACATTATTTTTAAACATTAACTTATTATTAATTATTCACTTATTATATTATTATTTTTAATTATTTAATTATTAACATTAGCTCTTTTTGTACATAGCAAATATTAAACGCAAATGTAACTTAAATTTTGTGAAGGTAGTTAGTATTAATAATTCTATAGTACTGTATAACGACAAATAACACCTCAGTTTTCCCGTGACCATGATAACTGAAAAGTTTTCGAAAAGTCGGGGTTTAAACTAATGTAATAACACGCGATTAAAATATCCGAAAATCGAAAGTTGTTTTAATTATAATGTGCAATCGTGAAAATCTTAGAAAATACTATTTATATTAATTTTTTGATTCTACTAATAAGAAGGTTGACATGGTATTTAAAGTAAAGATGTTCATCAAATAGTATTCCAACATACCAAATTTTATGAGTGGAACATGTGTTTGGATACTTGCAGTTATCCAGTGGTGGGCAGCAATGGTAAGCTTTAATGACAATAAGTGTTTATGGGCGTGAAGTTGATTTGAATTAGAAAGTTTAATTTTTATAACATTAAGGGTGAACCATTTTTGAGAAAGTGATTGGAGTTCTAACTGGGATGACGCTGAGAATGTGATTGCGGTCTCATCAGCATTTGTTATATTTTGCCCGTTTTCGATGAGAAGTTTGCATAAGTCATTAATAAAAATGATAAAAAGAGTAGGGCATATAATACTTCCCTGGGGAACCCCGTCTTCAATTCGGAGCTAGTACTGACGTGCTGTCAAATTTTTACGATGCCTACTTAGGTAGGAGGTAAAAACTTCCAAAGGAAGACCTCTTAATCAAATAAGTTCAAGTTTTTTAACAATTAAATATCTTTCTTTTTCAGTAACCATCAGGAAACTATCGAAGAAAATGTTAAATATAATTAATGCAGAAGCATCGCTTATACCTATTTACATGATATTTGAACTTAAATTAGGCTTACCGATTATTTTGATTGGTTACGCAGCTGAATATGCCGTATTAATACTGCAGTTTAATGACTTGTAAAATATTACACTAACATTAACATTGTCAAATATTAGTACTGCTACTGCTGGATGTATAGTAATCCATAATAAAACTGTAAAAAAATATTGATTAGTTTTTTTGCTTATCTCACTTTATAAATTATTTAATTTTCTGTTTATTTTCTTACATACATACATGCATTTACTCACGGCTGTAAATCCCTAGAAGGGGTAGACAGAGCTAAGGAATTAGAAATTCCTCAGCCACTTTAGGAAATTTGAGAGGGAAAAATATGGTAAAAATAAAGGTTGTTGTAAGTAAGTAAGTAAGTAAAATGTTTATTTAGTATTAAAAACAAAATTATAAGCAGTAATTAACAATTAAATACAACATGCAATGATACCAAAAAGGTCTTGGCTCAGCATAAAATGTACCCAGCGCAAGTCTCGCAGGACACAAACGTTGAGTACGTTGGTTTTCAGCCAACACCTCTAACTTATATTCTCTCTCTAGAGATAGCTCTCTCTTATATGTTGGTGATTGATCTCCAACCGAATCGCCCGAAAATCCCTTAAAAGCCCCAATACCGTTAGTCGCCTCTTACGTACACCCACCGGAAGAAATGGGGTAGTGCTATTCTAAGCCGATACCACACAGCATACTTGTTTCCCTTAAATTTTGAAAAGAGAAAAGAACATAAAAGAATAATAGTTTAGACATGTAAGGATTAAAGCCTTTATGTCGTATGGCATATAGGACATAAAGGCAGAGTCTGAGTATCAGATGACAGTGTATTCGTATCAACCATCAAAAACCTACCCCATATCATGTGAGTACACTGTCCAACCACTCTCTGAAAACCAGGTGACAATGTCACGTGATGTTTTGAAGTATCAGTACCTCTGCCAACCCCTTCAGGGATAATTGGCGTGAAGGGTGGAGTCTATGAATCTGTATCACGAAACTTGTAGCTTGGTGCAATGGTTTCTTTTATATTTTTTATACATACATATACTCACGGCTATAAATCCCTTGAAAGGGTAGCCAGAGCTAGGGAATTAGAAATTCCTCAGCCACTTTTGGAAGTTGCGTGGGGAAAAGATGGTGAAATAAAGGTTGTTGGTGATGGGTCTCCAACCGCATCGCCCATAAATCCCTTAAAAGCCCCAATACCGTTAGTCTCCTCTTACGTACACCCACCGGAAGAAATAGGGTAGTCCTATTCTAAGCAGGCACTACACAGCTACATTTTTTATGTCCATTAAAAAGGTTTCTTTTTAAATTCATCCCATGTGAATGTAAGTTTCCCGTTTTATAGTCCGACAATCTCTCAAAAAAAACCCTCAATATCCTAAGTCACCGCTCACAACACCTGCGGTAGGATATAGATAAAATATAGAAGGTGAGATAGTGTTACGGTATTTTGGATGTAAACTGACGACTGAAGAGAGTAGTAGAATTACAATTTTTTTATTAATATAAATAGATTCCATTTGTTTTTTTTTATCTTTGACTGCAGCCACACTGGAATTGACGGAGCCATATAGTTGCCAAGTATTATTTCCTTAATTGATTAGAAGCTGCCCCAAGTTCCTCTCAGAATCAAGGTTCAGGTTATTCAGGTTTGGTTTAAATTGTTAATACTGTGCTGCCCAGATTTTAATAGAGAACAATACATATATAGTTAGACATAAGATATTGACATAAAATAAATGCTTGTCTTTTGGAATGTTCGAAAATTTTCTATCATCATCATCATCATCAGCCAATAGACGTCCACTGCTGGACATAGGTCTTCCCTAAAGATCTCCACAACGACCGGTCCTGTGCTTCCCTCATCCATCGGCATCCCGCGACCTTTACCAAGTCGTCGGTCCACCTTGTGGGAGGCCTACCCACACTGTATCGTCCAGTACGTTGTCGCCACTCCAGAACCTTCGAGCCCCAACGGCCGTCGGTTTACACCTTGCCCATTGGGTAACACTCCACGTCTCCACGTCTCTATGCCGTATGTCATAACTGGTAACACACACTGGTCAAAGACCTTTGTTTTTAGACTCTACGGAATTTTGTACGAGAAGATATGGTGCAGCTTCCCGAACGCTGCCCATCCGAGCTGGATTCGGTGGTTGACCTCATTCTCGAAGTTGGCTCTACTTAACCGAATGGTTTATCCCAGGTATACATATTGGTCAACAACTTCGAGTGTAGAATCTCCAACCTCGAAAGGAATGGGTACAACATGGCTATTCGAAATGACTTTCGTCTTGTCCATGTTCATTTTAAGACCCTCTTTCCCAGAAACACTACTGAGGTCATTCAGCATTTTACTTAAATCTTCCGTGGTTTCAGCCAAGACTACAATATCATCAGCGAATCGAAGATGCGTGATATACTCGCCGTTGATGTTGATTGCGAGCCCTTCCCAGTCCAGAAGCTTAAAGACATCTTCCAATGCCACAGTGAATAGTTTCGGAGAAATCACATCTCCCTGTCTCACTCCTTGCTACAATTGGATGGGATTCGTGTTATGTACCTGGAATCGGACCGTAATATAGCGTTTTCATACAAACACTTTTACACCTCGATATATCTATAGTCGATATGGCACCTCTGCAAAGATTCAAGTATAGCCCATCGTTCCACCGAACAGAAGTCTTTTTCATTGTCCACGAGCCCTAGGCACAATGGCAGATTATACTCCTCGATCTTCTGTATAATCTGGCGCAGGGTGTGAATGTGGTCTATGGTACCAAAGCCTTTTCCGAACCCGGCTTGTTCGGGAGGCTGGAAGTCGTCATATCTACGAGACAGACGATTCGTGATGACTCTGAAAAACAGTTTATATAAATGGCTCAGAAGCGATATAGGCCTGTAGTTCTTCAAGAGGATATTATCACCCTTCTTAAAAAATAACACAACAACACATCTATTCCATGATTCTGGCGTGGTCCCTATGTGAAGGACGGTATTAAATTGTTATTGAAGGGCCCTAAGAATCGGTTTTCTACCCGCCTTGCTCATCCGTAATTCCGTCCTCACCCACTGCCTTGTTATTCTTTAACTGTTTCAGAGCCATGCTAATTTCGTATAAGCTGACGTCCGGAATATCTTCTGTGTAATGTCAGGTCAATCTGGCTCTTAGGTCTTTAGCCAGTTCATTAGCAGGTCTTTGTGCTGAGATGTATAACTATCCATAAAACTTTTCGACTTCTCTCAGAACCTCCGGCTTGGAGGAAACAATTCTGCCATCATCGAGCGTCAGTCTTGTCATCTGGCTCTGCCTTAAAGACAAATCTCTTGCGAATACCTTGGAGCCTTTGTTTTGCTCAATCATAGATTCAATTCGCTCGGTGTTGTGTCGCCGCAAGTCACGATTCAAGCACTTTGAGATCTGCCTATTGAGCTGCCGGTATTTAGCATCTAGAGGGTAGGGTTCCCAAAATATATTAAAAATACTCAAAAAATTTGTTGCTTTAGGAAAAGTAAGTGTTTATTCATTGTATTGTTACTTTGTCACTTATAATATCATTAATATTTTTTCAAAAATACCCTGTTTCTTAACAATTTGGAATTCAGATTTTTCAAACAATTTGTAAACACATTCTTTTAATGACGTTAATATGTCGTCTAGTCTAGCCTTCCCTTGCACTATCAAAAAATGATACCTTGTTAATTGTTTCAGGTGCTACTTCTGATCATGACACTGTTTACTGTTTCCATTCCGTTTTTTATTAGTTTTGTTCCAGAAATACGTGAAAAGGTATTAAAGATAATTATTCACTCGCTTTATAATCCTGTATATTAAAATAATGTGAAGTATTGTATGTAAAGCGGAGAGTGACCCATTATAAAATCTATTTATCTTACAATCCTTTCCCCCTCATCATTTGAAAGTGGCTGTAGCATTTTAGTTCCTGAACTCTACATTACTTTTTTAGTATTTATAGTCGTAAGAATATGTTTATATGTAGGTATAAAGAAAAAGTAAAAGTTTCACTTAAAACGCCGAGCCGCATTTATATTAATTAAAAACCAATGTATTGAAAGTGATCTGAATCCTTTGATAATTTATTAATGTCTTCCAATGAAATTTTGCATACAAATTGTAAAACTGACAAGGTGCATTTTGTTTTCCATTTTTGCCCGTCTCGTATAGAAGGATATAAGTCGTCAGTATTTAAATTCAACTACTTGTAATTGTTTGTTAAATAATTTGTGGTTTCTTAACACTTTAACCACGTCTTTAATAAAAATCATAGGATAAAAATTCACTCCAATACAAAGTTACTGCTAGCAAATTAGTTTTTTGACATACAAAGTTTTAAATAAATTATAAAGTTATGAACCATAAGCATTTAAAACTGTGATTCACCAAAACTTGTTTGAGCTTTTTCTCTTACTCAATAATTTTGGTTCACTCACAAAGAAGCATCACAAAATTTACTAAGAACTATGAAGAAAGGCACCGGCGTCCGTAGATAATTTACAGGTAAAACGTTTAGTTTGGCAAATACTTTTATCAACAAATTTTAGGAAAAAAACACAGATTTTCAACTCCAAAGTTCTCACACCATGAAAATATAATTTTCAAAAAGTCATATTTAAGAACCCGATCAAGGCGATGAAAATGTTTTCAAAATATGAAAATTATTTGAATTTTTTATATATAAAAAAAAACGCGAGCTAAGAGAAGTTTTTTTAACAAAAAAATATATACCGTGCTATTGTAATCATTTTTTTTGTGCCAGTAAATCATATTGGATATACAGTTCTCCAAAATTAATAATGCACATAGAAATCTTCGTCACTATTCGGCAACGATCGAGTTCCCCGAGCGTCGGGAGACGGTATGTACATAAAGTTGTTAAGTGCATGTCATAATGTATCACTAACTGAATTTGATTTGATGATTCCATGTCAATTTTCGTGATGTTCGATAAGTCCAAAATGCGAGGATATCCACACGGTTGCAAATATGCCACAATCTTTGTTGGATTGATTTACTTCGAAAATTGTTAGTACTTTCAAAATTTTGTCCTTGATGTCTTGAACCATCATGCAAATGTGAAGAAAGACGATTGACCTTTGACAGCCCGGCGAATGTTTTTGTTTGAGAACACATGATATTGACTCGTATTACTTTAAGACAAGTTGGAAAATGCAAATGCATCGTTTAGGGCACTTACGATTCAATTATTCGGGTTTTTCCGGAATACGATAATTACTGAAAATCTGCATGCGCTTTATTAGTTTTGGAGAACTGTACGTGTTATTTTTTATTTAATAAAAATGTTACATTAAACAGCACTCGTAATGATAAAAGAAATTCCAATTTAAATGAAACGATGGCTCAAGTAAGATTTAATGTTTAACGTTATTGTTTTGCTTTAGGTTTTTGCTAAAGTTCCTTTATACACATATATCTGCGTTGGTAATTCTGAGCAAATACTTTGAGAACAGAACCGCGTGCTTGAGACAGATTTGCATTAACAGAATGGCCAAAACATCGCGTAGTAAGTAAATCAAGTTTTTTTAAAAATTAGAATTATACAATTAATAGTTTGATACTAAATTTAGTCAAATGCAAACAATTAATAGTGGGCACGCAATCTATCTACCACAGAATATTTCATATTAGGGAGCACCTTATATCATCATCATCATATATACTTTTCACATATAATTATAATAATAATAATACTGGGGTCACTCATTTAGCTCCAAAGAGCGATGCTACCGCGGATCCATCACAATACCGCCCCATTACTTGTCTTGGTACAATTTACAAGACCTTGAAATCCGTTCTGAGCTCCAAGATTACTCAACACATTTTTGATAACAATGTGATCTCTGGAGCTCAGAACGGATGTAGGGGCGGTAGTCGCGGTAGCAAGGAGCTGCTCCTCATCGATGCGGTCGTAGGCCAACTGGTCAAACGCAACCGTCGGAACTTTTCCGCTGGCTGGATAGACTATAGGAAGGCGTTCGATTCGGTACCTCATTTATGGCTCATGAGGGTCCTCGAGCTGTACAAAATTGATAATGCAGTTCGACACTTCCTCGGGCAGTGTATGGGGTGCTGGAGAACGATCCTGAGTTTAGACGGTCACCGGATGACGGACGCGGATGACCAAATTGATATAAGGAGAGGGATTTTCCAGGGCGATTGCCTGAGTCCAGTTTGGTTTTGCTTGGCCCTGAATCCTCTAAGTACACTCTTGGAGAATTCGGGGACAGGCTTTCAGTTTCGGAGAGGCGGACCACGCTTGCCTCATCTCCTTTACATGGATGACCTGAAGCTTTACGCCCCCACGGCTGACAGATTGGCGGAGCTACTGACTAACGATTTCAGTGGTTCCGTCAAGATGGAGCTCGGGGTCGATAAGTGTGCGGTCATTCATGTTGAGAAGGGGCATGTCGTGCACTCTGATGGTGTCGATGTCGGCACCAATCATTTGAGGGCACTCTCCGAGGCTGAAACATACCGGTATCTGGGCATGTCACAAACCATCGGTGTGAAGGTGGCAGACGTGAAACAGGGTGTTTGCGAGGAGTTTTATGAACGCCTGAAAAGTGTGCTTAATAGCTACTTGTCAGGCGTTAATAAGATCCGAGCCATTAACTCCTGGGTCATGCCTGTACTGATGTACACATTTGGCGTGCTCAGGGACAGACGAGTCCGCACGATGATGACCTCTCATCGAATGCATCATCCGAGGTCGTCGGTTATGAGATTGTATATCCCGCGGAACTGTGGTGGTCGAGGCCTCTTGAGTGCCAAAACCATGCACAACCGTGAGGTATGCAACCTCAGAAACTATTTTTTGACGATGACGGATGATAGTATTCGGGGAGAGGTGGTCGCCAGTGATAAAGGACTGACTCCCTTATCGTTGGCCTCACAGGATTGGCGAACCCCGGAGGTACTTAGCACCTCTGATCGGGAGTCCGAATGGAAAGAGAAGGAGCTGCACGGGAGGTTTTACAATGTACTTCACGAACCTTTCGTGGACCGTAAAGCCTCCCTGCATTGGCTGCGTTTCGGGGACCTCTTTGGGGAAACCGAAGATTTTGTCTGTGCAATACAAGACCAGGTTATCAAGACGCGGAACTATCGGAAATACATCCTAAAGGACGGTACCACAGACGTTTGTCGAGCATGTGGCCGTCCCGGAGAGTCACTTAGGCATGTTATTTCCGGTTGTTCGGCTCTTGCTAACACTGAGTACTTGCACAGACACAACCAAGCAGCCAAAATCTTGCATCAGGAGCTCGCTCTAAAATACGGACTCTTGCAACAGAGGCTGCCGTATTACAAGTATCTGCCGGAGCCAATCCTAGAAAACGACCGTGCCAAAATCTATTGGGACCGATCCGTTATCACGGACAGGACTATTCTAGCGAATAAGCCTGATATCGTGGTATGGGATCGGTCGCAGTCGAGGGTATTTCTAGTGGATGTCACTATCCCTCATGACGAGGGTCTCGTGAAAGCCGACACCGAGAAGCGTCGGAAATATCTCGATCTGGCTCACAAAATCACTGACATGTGGGGTGTGACTTCGACAGAAATAATCCCAACAGTATTGTCCGCGAACGGGTTAATTCCAACCAGCCTCGCGACCAACTTGAGGCGGTTGGATTTCTGTGGCGTGTCGGTTCCAGCACAGATGCAGAAAGCGGTGCTGCTCGATACGGCTCGGATCGTCCGTCGGTTCTTGAACCTGACTCCCTGACCCCGACCGACTGTGCTCTTGTCGGGGAGTACCGCCTCTCCCATTTAAAATTCTAATTTTCTGTTTCGGCCATGGGAGAGGCGAAAAACTAAAGATGTTCCCAGAATAATAATAATATATTTATACAATATAATCATATAATTGAGAAGCTTCGCAGCAAAACCGAGAATTTTTGATCTAACATTTTTGTTCTTTTCCTCTCAAATACTCTTACATCACATACTCAACATTAGATTAGTCCAAACCATATAAAAATGTACTAGTTGACACTTTAAAGTTACTTATACGTTGATGATCAGATGCTACTTGCATCATCTGTGGAAGAGTTTGCAAGAGATGATGTATGTACTATGTGTGTCATTAGAAAGAAAGGGGAAGAAGTTGAATGTGGATATAACCAAAACCCTGGATTTTGAGAGAGATGGCCATGTGATGTGATGTGCGATTGAAATTGCTAATAAGAAAGTGGAACATATGAAAAAGTTTGTATGTCTGGGTAGTTTATTTAATAGGGATCAAAAATGTAATGAAGACATTGAAAGAGTGAAAAAAGGTAATTCGATAAATGAAGTAATGAATAGTCTTATGATCAGTCAATCTGCATCTGAAAAGACCCAAATGCCTGTGGATGATGCTGTTCTTGTTCTAACGCTTATGTATGGTAGCTATTGTTTGGTATAATAGAAGAAGCATATGAGTACAGTCAATGCAGTAGAGATGAAGTACCTCAGAAAAAATATCATGTTAGGTTAGGTTGAGTTGAGTGTTTAATAGCATGATTCGTGAAAAGTGTGGTGTGAATGATCTTTGAGGACCCATTTGCCCCTAATGAAGAGTGTACTAAAAAAGGCAGGCATCCGAAGTCTGAAGACTGGAAAGAAAGTCCAGGATCGCACAAAGTTGCTATCGATAGTCTCTGCCTATCTCAATGGGAAATAATGGCTTGAATATATGTGCGTATGTATTTATATCTGCGAAAGCATCTACTAAAGAATAATAATGTTTGGGTAATTGATGTAAAATTATTTTAATTTCTAGAAGTGATTTGCACCAATGCTCGTATATTATAGACAAAACATCCATAGTTTAAGTATTTTCTTGTACTTTTGTCTAACTACAAATTATTTTCACCTTAAAAGTGCTCTCTCACCGGGAGCATTCGCGTGTTATGTAACGTTACAGATTTGAGCATTACATCAGTGTAGGAGGAAAACCGAGCATTAAAATCCGCGCCTTGTAATGACTATATGAATGATTGTATGAATTACACGCAATTGATCGTCAGTTCGGGAGGTATAATTGTAGTGTAATGCTCAAATACGAATCTATAACGTAACAGTACGCGTGAATACTCCCAGTGATGGGAGCACCTTAAGACGTAGTAATAACACTATAAAGTGTCAATTTTACCTTTTTTACCACAAAATAGTAGACTTATAATTATATGAATCTCTGTAATTCAAACATCCTTTTAACTTAGTTATATTCCAAATACTCAAAAATGATTTGATGATTAAAAATGATTGATTTGATTTGATGAAATGATGTGTTTTATCAACTGTATTTTTTAAGTGCAATCACGTGTTAACTAGACCATCAATACTTAAATCAGATGTGAAAGTCCAGTTAATACTGCTGGTTGATTATTTCACCCACGTCATTTTCGTTCATTCGTTTTTGTGATAGACAAATTAGTTTAAGTATGTGAAACTGCGTTTGGTTTGGTCACTTAGAAAAATATTTAAAACTAAAACTAATATGTGATAAACGGAAAATTGTATAAAATCTGAATATAAATAGTTTTCTGTTGTTTCTTTTCTTTACAAACACCTTTTGAAGCAACGAAAGAGTAATTAAATTTTAAGTTTTGACGTCCAAAAAATGTTAGTAAATAATTTCATTTTGTATTTTTTTATTATTATTTTGTATTATATCCAACAAAATTTGTGTTGCGGTTTATACAATCATGTTTTTTCTACCACTTCTGACTAAATTGTTGTATCAAAAAGGGGTCAAGATTATTTAATGTACTGCTTTTTATATTTATCATACATATTTAATAAAATTGGATAGACTTGAATATTTCATGAAATAATACACATAGATATAGCATGCAAAATTGGATAAAGGTACGATGATTATTGTTCACTACAACTTTGAGCGCCTGTAGCCAAAAGTAGCGATTCTGAAATAGTTATTATTCTGTTATTAATAATTATAAATAATTCTGTTAAAAGTTAATATTACTTTGCGCATTATTTGACATACAATACAGACAAGTACCCAACCACAACAAAGGCAAAGTAAGCCCTAGAGCACAGTAAGAGCGTTTATTTGTCGAGACTAATGCACATTTTATGCGAACCTCCAATCCATATGACTTACGTGACGTCATGCCCGACGGTTTAAACGAAAAGAAAATAGCTTTTTGTTGGTTTATAAAAAAAAATATGCCTAAACACACAACAAAATAGATACAAAAACATGAATATTGGTACTTTGTTTTATTCTCAAAATTTGTTGCCACATTAACGTTTAAATAGATTATTCAAATATAAATAAAATATTTAACTTTCGAATATGGAAAGAAAAATTTCGACACCGGCGGGGTTTGAACCCGCGACGTCGGGTAAGCGCCCCCGTCGCTCTGCCAATAGAGCTACAGTGTTAATGGCTTTTTAAGTAGTGTTTGCGTTCCCTACCTCCGATTTCTTTTGCAATTATTTATCTTTCCTTTATTTATCTTACATTTATTAGTAATGAGATTAACATGAGGTTTTCATGTCAAAAACATTTAAATTATGTGATAGTTAGGCGTTCTTGACATTTGCATTCTATCTGAAAAGGTAGACAAGTGGCCTTCCAAATTAGTAAAAAATTTGGAGTGGAACGCAAACACTACTTAAAAAGTGTAAAACAAACAAAGGATAGAAGAATTTCGCACTGGAAGCTATTGACACTGTAGCTCAATTGTCAGAGCGACGGGGGCGTATACCCGAGGTCGCGGGTTCAAACCCCGCCGGTGTCGAAATTTTTCTTTCCTTTATTTATCTATTATTTATTAGTAATAATCCCCACATGGGGTTTGGGCAAAAAAATGGGCACAATCACCATTCGCTGCCGTACAAAAGCAAAAAGTACTAATAATATATCTTCTTATTCGGCCATGGGTGAGGCGAGTAACTAAAAGTCATTCCCAAAATAGAAATAAAAAAAGACTTGATTCTAAATTACTTCGCTAAGGAATGTCGTAAGATGACTATTTGAACAAGTGCTATAATTATCTCAAATTTGTACAAACTGAAATATTATTGCTATTGCTTATTGTATAATTCCTTGGCTTGTAGAATTATAAATGAAAGATATCTGACTCCATAGATATTTTATATTGAAGTAATTTACAAGATGCGTTTTGCTTGGTATATGAATACAAGATTTTACAAGGTAATGAATGGAATGAATAGAATGAAAGATGGTTGACAGCTAGTTGCGCTAGTGATGTGCCGCTAGTGTTGTATCACGGCGGTACACTTATTTTATCTGCGTTTCCCATCTAGTATTGTTAATAATGGGATTTAATGTCATTAGACACCTATTAACAAAATTATGTTTTAATTTCTATTGATACGGGCCATTTTAACTCCCATAAGTGTCATTTCATAAAAAAGACAATCAAATTACTCCACTGAAAAATAATCATTACCATTCCGCTCAATAACGGTCAATGAAGAAGACATCCACTAGAAAATGAACAAATCAGAATATTTACCAGACCATATATTACACGAAGAATTTATAAAATGTTTTTCTCCGATCCATACAATGCAAACAGCTTTGGGAACAAACCGAATCCAAATAAAAGATAGATTCACATTTGAAATCAACTGGTCTCAAAGAGTTTACAATGTTATTTTAATGATTTGTACGGGAATTTCACTAACCAATTTAATTAATAACTACCATGAAGTATTTTCACCTGCACTTTTTGACGCAAACGGATATTCTTTTGTTATATTAAGTATGACACATAGCGAAATTTATTTATCCCAATTGTGCTATACAATCCATGCAAGATTTTTATCTCAATCTTCTCATGTATTTTTGTATGCGCTGCTACAAAAAATCGATGCTATTCTCAATGCACATGAATATCAGATGATAAATCGTATACAGTACTACTTTAATATATTATGTACATGCGTTGGTTTTATATCAATCATAACTGTAGGTTATGTACATGAATATTACTTTATCCGCACAAATGTGTTGCTAATAACGTTGACTACTGTATCTATCTATACATTTTATCTGGACATAATGATGTTAGGAAATCTTATGTTTTACTTAGCAGTACGCCTAAACTATGTGATCGTGGTATTTAAATATTCTTCTGCAAATGTAACACATGAAAACCAAGACATAGTTTGCAATAAGATTTGCTGTATCAATAAAAATAACAAAACTTCTTTGGAAAAAATAGTGCATTGTTTGAAATTTATCTTTTCAGCACATAAAATTGTTGAACAGCTTTATAGATTTGAGGTTGGTATTATCTCCACTCTATTTTCAACGTAGAATTCAAAAGATGCTGTAAACTATTTTCGGGTTAGCTTCATTGCTGACGCTTTTTTGTTATATGTATTTATTTACACTAAATAACACTGAGATTCGGGCCTTTTCAGTAAACTCCTCCTTTTCCGTCATCGCCTAGTGGAATTCGCTAACATAAAATAATAAGAAAATTACATCTCGTTATTTGTTTCAGGTGCTACTTATGACAAGGACACTGTTGACTGTTTCCATTCCATTCTGTATTGGTTTTGTTCCAAAAATGCGTGAAAAGGTACGATTATTCACTTTATAATACTGTATGTAAAAAATAATTTTATAATAAAATATGTGGGAACAGCAAAGATATACTGGCCAGTACACCCTGCTGTGTACCAACTTATAATTTGTATTTATGCTAAGTTCGATAAACACTTACATACCGCGATGTTGGAATATGAGTGAGACGCTGCTATGTGCGGGTGAATCCGCTATAGTGTGATGCGCTCTAACAGTACTCCCACATTACTCCCCTTCTAGTCGATAGACAATATCAAAGCTAGGAGGTACCTAATACCAATTACCAACTTACTTACTTACTTACTTATACTCACGCCCATTATTCCCATTGGGGTAGGCAGAGACTACCGATCGCCACTTAGTACGATCTTGACAAACCTCTTTTGCTTTCTTTACATTCATTATTCTTCTCATACATGCTCTTTTATTCTTCTCACTTCACAGGAATGTTGAGGTGCCCAAACCACCTCAACATTCCTTTTTCTATCTTGCATACTACGTCATTTTTCAAACCTACTCGTTCACGGATCACAGTATTTCTCACTCTATCACACAGCCTTACATTACATATACTTCTGAGGGATCTCATTTCCACTGCATTAACTCTACTTTCATGCTTCTTCATTCCATTCCCAACATTCACTACCATACATCAGCGTGGGAACCAGAAGAGCATTATGCACAGCCATTCGAGCCTTTTCTGACAACGACTGGCTCAACATCAGACTGTTCATGGCTCCATTCACCGCGTTTCCCTTTTTAACTCTCTTTTCAATATCTTCCTCACATTTTCCATCCCTAGTAAACAAACTCCCCAGATATACAAATTCTTTCACTTGTTCCACTTTCTTACCATTTATAGCAATGTCACATTCTGTCATACTTTCCTCTCTTTCAAAAACCATTGTTTTGGGTTTGTCCACATTCACTCTCATTCCCTTTCTTTTGAAAGAATTACACGCAATGTTCACTATCTCCTGAAACTCATTTACCGTTGATGCAAGTAATACTTGATCGTCAGCGTATAAGAGGCATTCAATGATGAACCCACTCATTTTCAGTCCATAATCACTTTCGCGCAGTTCTTTCAAACAGTCGTCCATGAAAAAATTGAAGAGCCACGGAGAAGCCACACAACCCTGTCGAACACCCCTAGAGATCTCAAACCAGTCCGTGTACATACATACATACATACATATTCTCACGCCGTTAGTTCCCATTGGGGTAGGCAGAGACTATCGATCGCCACTTTGTACGATCCTGTCCGTGTCTTCTCCGTTTAATCTCACATATGCATTGGAATCCTCATAGAGTTCAAGTTCATCCTCAAGTTCAGTGTTAACATTGAGGCCAGTGATTGCGTGCCTGTAGATGCTCTGCTGTATGAGTGGTGTGGTGAGGCAAGCGAGGAGCAGAAATTGAGGGTAGATCGAGAAATGTAGTAGAAGGAAGAGTGCGTTCTTATCGAGGAGTCACCACTACTGTGGAAACAGCAAAGATATACTGGCCAGTACGGGTGTCCCCCCCTTCTGTGTACCAACTTATAATTTATATTTATGCTAAATTCGATAAACTCTTACATACCGCCATATGTTGGAATATGAGTGAGACGGTGCTATGTGTGAGTGAGTCCGCTATAGTGTGCACTCTAATAGTACTCCCACAAATATAATTGTCACAATAAACAGTTAATTATGTATTTCAATACATATTTGTGTCAATAAAATCAATTTACTCTTTTAACTTTTATTTGCCATCATGTATAGTGAGAAGAAAATAAAAATAAATATGTTTTTTTGGATGACTTAACCTAAAAAAAATATTTTGAATTCCCGTATAATATAGGATAATTAGCATTTATAAAGGAAACCATAATATTAACTATCCAGGGTTAAAATATGGGTGTAACTTCTTAGGATACAAGTTGGCAAGATGTGTATTTCATGGTTTTTTTTCTACACTTTAATGTAGAAGTAATGCCAGTCAAAACTATATCGATGGCTCTAGTAAGAATTAACCTTTTAATTTAATGTATTGCTTTAGGTTTTTGCTACAGAAGGCTGTTGGACAGTATCTGTTTACGTTATGTTACTTTATATAAAAACAACTTTATTGGTAATCCTGGGCAAATACTTTGAGAACAGAACAAATTATTTAAGACAGATCTGCATTAATAGAATTGCCAAAACGTCGTGTAGTAAGTAAATCAAGTTTTTGTAAATATTAGAATTATACAACAACCGTGACAGCTCAGTATTCCATAATATGAGTCATTAAGTTGTACTTAGTCTAGAGCTAACTTGATCTGCGATATATGTATGTATACTTTATTTATTTATCATAATAAGAAGTCAAATGCATATAACATACAATTGTTACTTGATTATTGGGACTTTTTAATGGATTTTTGGGCGATGCGGTTGGAGACCCATCACCAAAAACCTTTATTTTACCATCTTTTCCCCACTCAACTTCCAAAAGTGGCTGAGGAATTTATATTTCCTTAGCTCTGGCTACCCCTTCTAGGGAAATATAGCCGTGAGTATATGTATGTATGTATGTATGTTACTTGATTAATTTTGATAACCGTGATAGTTCATTTGGTAGAACACCGCTTACCGTGCAGACGATGAGAGTTCAAATCCCGGATAGGGCTACACCAGTTTGTCTTTTCTAAAAACATTATATGTAGTTAATTTATCATGGTTGTTAACGGTGAGGGTAAAACTCGTCGGGAAACCCACATGGCTGAGTTGTACTTAGTCATATGACAGTGTATTTGTATAAAACGGCGATAAGCCTGCACCCTATAACGTTAGTACATTGTCCAAGCAAAACGTGAGTACTTTCAACACCGGGTGACAATGTCACGTGATGTTTAGAAGTTTTCTTATTCGTAGAGACTTGGCTAGTTTTCAGAATGTTCTATGTAGATTTTTTAAGAGAAGAAGAAGAAATATAATTTATCTGACAATAAAATAATAATTGGTTCAAAAATTGGGTAAGTCACTAAGGTTGCCGAATCGGTCAGCTGAAACACGCTGGTCTTCAGCTGGTTCTTAACTATATCATCTTTAACACCGCAGCTTTCATGAATAAATCTCTTTCTCACTTAATATAAAAAATTTGGTTCTTATTAGTGCCCAAATATTAATAAATTGTTTTTATTTTACAGTAACCATCAGAAAACTTTCGAAGAAAATGTTAAATATAATAAATGCTCAAGAATCGCATATTTCTATCTACAGGATATTCGAACTTAACCTGGGATTGCCGTTGGTTTTGATTGGTTTTATATCTGAATATGCTATATTATTTATACAGTACAATCATATAATTGAGGATATCTGGAGCAAACACTGATAAAAACATTTTTTGATCAAACAACTTCTTAATTTTCTTCTGTTCACATTAAACCTTAGCTAACTTACACTAAACTATAGCATACCTAAACTTTACCATTCACTTAACTATAGGCCCAACCTTTGAACCTTATAACAGCTATATACTCTATGTGTGTATGAATTTATGGGTATTAGGAGTTGGTGTATGAGGGTGTATTTGTATAGGTGTTTTGGTATTCTTCTGGCATGTGTAATGAGTTAAAAGTCTTAATCAAAATAGGACTTTTTAAAACACTTTAGTGTATTCATAGCTTTCTTTTAGGATAGATTATTTTATGCAGACTAAATTATTACCTATTGTAAAAATCTGCGTCAGTCTTTCATGTGAGTTTTTTGAAGGAGCATACATTAAAACTATGAATATTCATAGTAAGTCACAAATGGAGTGGATACAAAACGTTAAGTTTAGTACAAAAATTGCGGAATAAATTCCGCTAAAAACAAATTGTCAAAATAAGTTATCCCTATATCCTGATTGGTTG
This sequence comes from Bedellia somnulentella, assembly GCA_963576735.1. Classification (NCBI taxonomy): domain Eukaryota; kingdom Metazoa; phylum Arthropoda; class Insecta; order Lepidoptera; family Bedelliidae; genus Bedellia; species Bedellia somnulentella. The sequence goes on from OY755172.1 coordinate 18,272,963, forward strand.
GTTCAATGTTCGGACTTTTGTTGGTCATAAAGGAGGATGGGCACATATGTATGGCACCTGGTCCCAGCACAAATCAGGATGAGTGATACGTCGTTGTTTTTTTTTTACAATAAAAATAACTAAAGCGCTTGTTCTAAATTGCTGCCGTTTTTGAGAAAGATTACTTTATTTTTTTTTTTAAAAAAGACTGTTCGTCATGGTTTTGATAAATTTTCGATTTAATTATGAAAATTTATTGCAAACTCTGACAGTTTTTACAATGTCGCTTCAGCATTTAAATGTTTAAAGTATAGCACAATACAATATAGCATAATTACTAAGTTACACAAGAAACCTGAATAATCAAAATTTCACAGAATTAACGAAATCAAGATTTTCAAAAAACTGTACGTCAAAATCGGCAGCTCTAACAAGATTGCTCTCATAGCTTTTTTTTTCTTCACTAACAGGGCTTTAGAATGATATATGATTCAACTTGATTGAGAGATATTCAACATGGGGACCACAATGTCCATCCTCCTTTGCTTCGGTTAAGTCACTGGAAATGCACTTAACCACTTACGGATATTGTCATTCTTCGGTTTTTCTCTATTTAGCTAAATCTTCTATGTTGTAAGTAAATCAAAATAATTGTTACATTAATTTTATTTTAGTTTTATATTATGTTTAATAAATTGCCCAATATTTAAATTCTATAGAGCAGGTCTTTAGTATTTAAGTACCAAGGCTAAATTTTATCAACTGTATTTTTTAAGTGCAATTACGTGTTAACTAGACCATCAATACTTAAATCAGATGTGAAAGTCCAGGTAATACTGCTGGTTGATTTTTTCACCCACGTCATTTATTGGTTTTTGTGATAGACAAATTAGTTTAAGTATGTGAAACTACCGTTTGGTTTGGTCACTTAAAAACATTTTAAAACTAAAACTAATATGTGATAAACGGAAAATTGTATAAAATCTGAATATAAATAGTTTCCTGTTGTTTCTTTTCTTTACAAACACCTTTTGAAGCAACTTAAATTAAATTTTAAGTTTTGACGTCCAAAAAATGTTAGTAAATAATTTCATTTTGTATTTTTTTTATTATTATTTTGTATTATATCCAACGAAATTTGTGTTGCGGTTTATACAATCATGTTTTTTCTACCACTTCTGACTAAATTGTTGTATCAAAAAGGGGTCAAGATTATTTAATGTACTGCTTTTTATATTTATCATACATATTTAATAAAATTGGATAGACTTGAATATTTCATGAAATAATACACATAGATATAGCATGCAAAATTGGATAAAGGTACGATGATTATTGTTCACTACAATTTTGAGCGCCTGTAGCCAAAAGTAGCGATTCTGAAATAGTTATTATTCTGTTATTAATAATTATAAATAATTCTGTTAAAAGTTATTATTACTTTGCGCATTATTTGACATACAATACAGACAAGTACCCAACCACAACAAAGGCAAAGTAAGCCCTAGAGCACAGTAAGAGCGTTTATTTGTCGAGACTAATGCACATTTTATGCGAACCTCCAATCCATATGACTTACGTGACGTCATGCCCGACGGTTTAAACGAAAAGAAAATAGCTTTTTGTTAGTTTATAAAAAATAATAATAAATAAAAAATGCCTAAACACACAACGAAATAGATACAAAAACATGAATATTGGCACTTTAATTTATTCTCAAAATTTGTTGTCACATTAACGTTTAAACAGATTATTCAAATATAAATAAAATATTTCACTTTGGAATATGGAAAGAAAAATTTCGACACCGGCGGGGTTTGAACCCGCGACGTCGGGTAAGCGCCCCCGGCCCCGTCGCTCTGCCAATAGAGCTACAGTGTTAATGGCTTTTTAAGTAGTGTTTGCGTTCCCTACCTCCGATTTTTTTGCAGTTATTTATCTTTCCTTTATTTATCTTACATTTATTAGTAATGAGATTAACATGAGGTTTTCATGTCAAAAACATTTAAATTATGTGATAGTTAGGCGTTCTTGACATTTGCATTCTATCTGAAAAGGTAGACAAGTGGCCTTCCAAAATTAGTAAAAAATTTGGAGTGGAACGCAAACACTACTTAAAAAGTGTAAAACAAACAAAGGATAGAAGAATTTCGCACTGGAAGCCATTGACACTGTAGCTCAATTGTCAGAGCGACGGGGCGTATACCCGAGGTCGCGGGTTCAAACCCCGCCGGTGTCGAAATTTTTCTTTCCTTTATTTATCTATTATTTATTAGTAATAATCCCCACATGAGGTTTGGGCAAAAAAATGGGCACAATCACCATTCGCTGCCGTACAAAAGCAAAAAGTACTAATAATATATTTTCTTATTCGGCCATGGGTGAGGCGAGTAACTAAAAGTCATTCCCAAAATAGAAATAAAAATAGACTTGATTCTAAATTACTTCGCTAAGGAATGTCGTAAGATGACTATTTGAACAAGTGCTATAATTATCTCACATTTGTACAAACTGTAGTATTATTGCTATTGCTTATTTTATCTTCGTTTCCCATCTAGTATTGTTAATAATGGGATTTAATGTCATTAGACACCTATTAACAAAATTATGTTTTAATTTCTATTGATACGGGCCATTTTAACTCCCATAAGTGTCATTTCATAAAAAAGACAATCAAATTACTCCACTGAAAAATAATCATTAACATTCCGCTCAATAACGGTCAATGAAGAAGACATCCACTAGAAAATGAACAAATCAGAATATTTACCAGACCATATATTACACGAAGAATTTATAAAATGTTTTTCTCCGATCCATACAATGCAAACAGCTTTGGGAACAAACCAAATCCAAATAAAAGATAGATTCACATTTGAAATCAACTGGTCTCAAAGAGTTTACAATGTTATTTTAATGATTTGTACGGGAATTTCACTAACCAATTTAATTAATAACTACCATGAAGTATTTTCACCTGCACTTTTTGACGCAAACGGATATTCTTTTGTTATATTAAGTATGACACATAGCGAAATTTATTTATCCCAATTGTGCTATACAATCCATGCAAGATTTTTATCTCAATCTTCTCATGTATTTTTGTATGCGCTGCTACAAAAAATCGATGCTATTCTCAATGCACATGAATATCAGATGATAAATCGTATACAGTACTACTTTAATATATTATGTACATGCGTTGGTTTTATATCAATCATAACTGTAGGTTATGTACATGAATATTACTTTATCCGCACAAATGTGTTGCTAATAACGTTGACTACTGTATCTATCTATACATTTTATCTGGACATAATGATGTTAGGAAATCTTATGTTTTACTTAGCAGTACGCCTAAACTATGTGATCGTGGTATTTAAATATTCTTCTGCAAATGTAACACATGAAAACCAAGACATAGTTTGCAATAAGATTTGCTGTATCAATAAAAATAACAAAACTTCTTTGGAAAAAATAGTGCATTGTTTGAAATTTATCTTTTCAGCACATAAAATTGTTGAACAGCTTTATAGATTTGAGGTTGGTATTATCTCCACTCTATTTTCAACGTAGAATTCAAAAGATGCTGTAAACTATTTTCGGGTTAGCTTCATTGCTGACGCTTTTTTGTTATATGTATTTATTTACACTAAATAACACTGAGATTCGGGCCTTTTCAGTAAACTCCTCCTTTGCCGTCATCGTCTAGTGGAATTCGCTTACATAAAATAATAAGAAAATTACATCTCGTTATTTGTTTCAGGTGCTACTTATGACAACGACACTGTTGACTGTTTCCATTCCATTCTGTATTGGTTTTGTTCCAAAAATGCGTGAAAAGGTACGATTATTCACTTTATAATACTGTATGTAAAAAATAATGTTATAATAAAATATGTGGGAACAGCAAAAGATATACTGGCCAGTACACCCTGCTGTGTACCAACTTATAATTTGTATTTATGCTAAGTTCGATAAAAACTTACATACCGCGATGTTGGAATATAAGTGAGACGCTGCTATGTGCGGGTGAATCCGCTATAGTGTGGTGCGCTCTAACAGTACTCCCACATTACTCCCCTTCTAGTCGATAGACAATATCAAAGCTAGGAGGTACCTAATACCAATTACCAACTTACTTACTTACACTCACGCCCATTATTCCCATTGGGGTAGGCAGAGACTACCGATCGCCACTTAGTACGATCTTGACAAACCTCTCTTGCTTCCCTTACATTCATTATTCTTCTCATACATGCTCTTTTATTCTTCTCACTTCGGACCCCCGCCTTTATAAGAATGTTTTTTTTTCTGGTCAAGAAACGTTTTACGAGGCCGTCCTCTACTAACAATCCTATCCACATTGGCTCTATATATCTCTTTCGCTACTTTATTTTCATCCATCCTCTTTACGTGCCCAAACCACCTCAACATTCCTTTTTCTATCTTGCATACAACGTCATCTTTCAAACATACTCGTTCACGGATCACAGTGTTTCTCACTCTATCACACAGCCTTACATTACATATACTTCTGAGGGATCTCATTTCCACTGCATTAACTCTACTTTCATGCATCTTCTGCCATGCCCAACATTAACATCCATACATCAGCGTGGGAAACAGAACAGCATTATGCACAGCCATTCGAGCCTTTTCTGACAACGATTGGCTCAACATCAGACTGTTCATTGCTCCATTCACCGCGTTTCCCTTTTTAACTCTCCTTTCAATATCTTCCTCACATTTTCCATCCCTAGTAAACAAACTCCCCAGATATACAAATTCTTTCACTTGTTCCACTTTCTTACCATTTATAGCAATGTCACATTCTGTTATACTTTCCTCTCTTTCTAAAACCATTGTTTTGGTTTTGTCCACATTCACTCTCATTCCCTTTCTTTTGAAAGACTTACACGCAATGTTCACCATCTCTTGCAACTCATTTACCGTTGATTCGAGTAATACTTGATCGTCAGCGTATAAGAGGCATTCAATGATGAACCCACTCATTTTCAGTCCATAATTACTTTCGCGCAGTTGTTTCAAACAGTCGTCTATGAACAAATTGAAGAGCCACGGAGAAGCCACACAACCCTGTCGAACACCCCTTGAGATCTCAAACCAGCCCGTGTCTTCTCTGTTTACTCTCACATATGCATTGGAATCCTCATAGAGTTCAAGTTCATCCTCAAGTTCAGTGTTAACATTGAGGCCGGTGATTGCGTGACTGTAGATGCTCTGCTGTATGAGTGGTGTGGTGAGGCAAGCGAGGAGCAGAAATTAAGGGTAGATCGAGAAATGTAGTAGAAGGAAGAGTGCGTTCTTATCGAGGGGTCACCACTACTGTGGAAACAGCAAAGATATACTGGCCAGTACGGGTGTCCCCTTGTGTGTACCAACTTATAATTTATATTTATGCTAAATTCGATAAACTCTTACATACCGCAATGTTGGAATATGAGTGAGACGGTGCTATGTGCGAGTGAGTCCGCTATAGTGTGCACTCTAATAGTACTCCCACAGATATAATTGTCACAATAAACAGTTAATTATGTATTTCAATACATATTTGTGTCAATAAAATCAATTTACTCTTTTAACTTTTATTTGCCATCATGTATAGTGAGAAGAAAATAAAAATAAATATGTTTTTTTGGATGACTTAACCTAAAAAAAATGTTTATAATACCCGTATAATATAGGTTAGTTAGCATTTATAAAGGAAACCATAATATTAACTATCTAGGGTAAAAATATGGGTGTAATTTCTTAGGATACAAGTTGGCAAAATATGTATTTCATGGTTTTTTTTTCTATACTTTAAAGCATGCCAGTCAAAACTATATCGATGGCTCTAGTAAGAATTAACCTTTTAATTTAATGTATTGCTTTAGGTTTTTGCCACAGAAGGCTGTTGGACAGTATCTGTCTACGTTATGTTACTTTATATAAAAACAACTTTATTGGTAATCCTGGGCAAATACTTTGAGAACAGAACAAATTATTTAAGACAGATCTGCAATAATAGAATTGCCAAAACGTCGTGTAGTAAGTAAATCAAGTTTTTGTAAATATTAGAACTTGCCGTGTAGTGCCGGCTTAGAATGTCGCTACCCCTTTCTACCCACGGGTGTCGTAAGAGGCGACTAAGGGTATTGGGGCTTTTTATTGGATTTTTGGGCGATGCGGTTGGAGACCCATCACCAAAAACCTTTATTTTTACCATCTTTTCCCACTCAACTTCCAAAAGTGGCTGAAGAATTTAAAATTCCTTAGCTCTGGTTACCCCTTCTAGGGAAATATAGCCGTGAGTATATGTATGTATGTAAATATTAGAATTATACAACAACCGTCACAGCTCAGTATCCCATAATATGAGTCATTAAGTTGTACTTAGTCTAGAGCTAACTTGATCTGCAATATAATATACAATTATTACGTGATTAATTTTGATAACCGTGATAGTTCATTTGGTAGAACACCGCTTACCGTGCAGACGATGAGAGTTCAAATCCCGGATAGGGCTACACCAGTATGTCTTTTCTAAAAACATTATGTGTAGTTAATATATCATGGTTGTTAACGGTGAGGGTAAAAATCGTCGGGAAACCCACATGGCTGAGTTGTATCCAGTCATATGACAGTGTATTTGCATAAAACGGCGATAAGCCTGCACCCCATAACGTTAGTACATTGTCCAAGCAAAACGTGGGTACTTTCAACACCGGGTGACAATGTCACGTGATGTTTAGAAGTTTTCTTATTAGTAGAGACCTGGCTAGTTTTCAGAATGTTCAATGTGTATTTTTTTTAAGAGATGAAGAAGAAATATAATTTATCTGACAATAAAATAATAATTGGTTCAAAAATTTGGTAAATCACTAAGGTTGCCGAATCGGTCAGCTGAAACACGCTGGTCTTCAGCTGGTTCTTGACAATATCATCTTTAACACCGCAGCTTTCATGAATAAATCTCTTTCTCACTTAATATAAAAAAATTGGTTCTTATTAGTGCCCAAATAATAATAAATTGTTTTTATTTTACAGTAACCATCAGAAAACTTTCGAAGAAAATGTTAAATATAATTAATGCTCAAGAATCGCATATTTCTATCTACAGGATATTCGAACTTAACCTGGGATTGCCGTTGGTTTTGATTGGTTTTATATCTGAATATGCTATATTATTTATACAGTACAATCATATAATTGAGGAGATCTGGAGCAAACACTGATAAAATCATTTTTTGATCAAACAACTTCTTAATTTTCTTCTGTTCACATTCTCCTTAGCTAACTTACACTAAACTATAGCATACCTAAACTTTACCATTCACTTAACTATAGGCCCAACCTTTGAACCTTATAACAGCTATATACTCTATGTGTGTATGAATTTATAGGTATTAGGAGTTGGTGTATGAGGGTGTATTTGTATAGGTGTTTTGATATTCTTCTGGCATGTGTAATGAGTTAAAAGTCTTAATCAAAATAGGACTTTTTAAAACACTTTAGTGTATTCATAGCTTTCTTTTAGGATAGATTATTTTATGCAGACTAAATTATTACCTATTGTAAAAATCTGCGTCAGTCTTTCATGTGAGTTTTTTGAAGGAGCATACATTAAAACTATGAATATTCATAGTAAGTCACAAATGGAGTGGATACAAAACGTTAAGTTTAGTACAAAAATTGCGGAATAAATTCCGCTAAAAACAAATTGTCAAAATAAGTTATCCCTATATCCTGATTGGTTGGTTCAATGTTCGGACTTTTGTTGGTCATAAAGGAGGATGGGCACATATGTATGGCACCTGGTCCCAGCACAAATCAGGATGAGTGATACGTCGTTGATTTTTTTTTACAATAAAAATAACTAAAGGGCTTGTCCTAAATTGCTGCCGTTTTTGAGAAAGATTACTTTTTTTTTTTTTTAAAAAAGACTGTTCGTCATGTTTTTGATAAATTTTCGATTTAATTATGAAAATTTATTGCAAACTCTGACAGTTTTTACAATGTCGCTTCAGCATTGAAATGTTTGAAGTATAGCACAATACAATATAGCATAATTACTAAGATACACAAGAAACATGAATAATCAAAATTTCACAGAATTAACGAAATCAAGATTTTATAAAAACTGTACATCAAAATCGGCAGCTCTAACAAGATTGCTCTCATAGTTTTTTTTTCTTCACTAACAGGGCTTTAGAATGATATATGATTCAACTTGATTGAGAGATATTCAACATGGGGACCACAATGCCCATCCTCCTTTGCTTCGCTTAAGTCACTGGAAATGCACTTAACCACTTACGGATATTGTCATTCTTCGGTTTTTCTCTATTTAGCTAAATCTTCTATGTTGTAAGTAAATCAAAATAATTGTTACATTAATTTTATTTTAGTTTTATATTATGTTTAATAAATTGCCCAATATTTAAATTCTATAGAGCAGGTCTTTAGTATTTAAGTACCAAGGCTAAATTTTAAGTTAAACTTTATTAATATAAATGTTTATTGTGTTTTCTAAATTATAGTGCACTGGTAAGCACCATAACTGTAACTGAATAGATTATCGGTGTACCATTGGCCTGCAATAAAGAATTAATAAATAAATTTGTAATTTTATTACATAAATGTGGACCAAAAAACTAAAAGTAGCAACTTCTGAATAAAATATTGGATCATCTGCTTTATTTTAATTTTCCATTTTTTTGTTGAATGAAAGTAGAACACTATAAAATTCAATGTGATGTATTTCAATGTGATTATATTATAGTTGGGTAGACGAAGAACATACCTGTGGTGGTACATAACGCAACTCCTTCAGACAGTCATCTTGAAACAAATTGAAGAGCCACGGAGAAAAAAAAAAGATAAAAAATATTGATTCCAAAATAAAAAGAATTATTCTCTATTTTTTGAACGTCACAAACTTACGTATAAGCTAAATCTTACTCTACTGACTCTACTTTGGATTCGGAAGGTGTATTGTTGCGAGAAGAACCCGTAAGAAACTCAGCAACACACATCTTTTCTTAGTCATATTTTAATATTGGTGTATGTCTGGAAATATCTTGTATAGAGCCCTGGTGACAACAAGCAGTTTCATCTATTATATCATTTAAACTGTAATAAGCTTTTAAATGAAGACTGCGTTTTATAATTACTTTGAATTTCTTTTCTGTCAGGTTCAAAATTTCATCAGGTATTTTATTATAAAATTTTACACATAACCCCATAAAAGATGTATTTATTTTTGACAATCTGTACTTTTGAATCGAAATTTTATTATTATCTCTAAGACTCCTAGTATGTCTGTCACAGTTTTTGGAAAATGCTTTCAATTTTTTTCTTACATACATGATGTTTTCATTCCCGTGGGTGTCTCGTAGAAGTCGACTAAGGGACTAGGGCTTTTCCATCTTCGCCCTTACACCAATCCAAGGTCTGCCGCGCCGAGGGATGCGTGGCCAGGGGTAAGCCTGGTCGCTAGCGTGCCGCCATCCCGGAGCTTGGTGCACTCCGGGTGCTAAATAACCTTACCTAGTCAAGCGGGGCTCTGGCTAGGTGGACAGTTTACTTCCCTTGCTTCTCGTGGGTCCAATATGTGTTCGAATTCTAATAAACACGGAGGCGGCGATGTAGCTTGCCACTCATCACGCCATGGCTTCTCACGGGGCGAAAAGTGGGCTTAAGAGACCCGCTTCAGTACGATGAATGTATGTGGAGGAATTTTAGAAAAATTAGATGAAGTATGTATGATTATGAATGAAAGAAAACTGGATTTTCTATGTTTAAATGAGACGAAGCGTAAGGGAAAGGAAGTTTCACAACTTGGCAACATTACAGCAATCTGGTCTGGAGTCGCTGACAATGACCGAGCTAGCCAAGGAGTGGGACTTCTGATATCAGAAAGGTTGGCTCAGTGTATGAAAGATTACGAATGTGTGAGTCCAAGGCTCCTGTGAATTAAGGTGAAATTGGGACTAGTCCGGATGCGCATAATTTGCGTTTATGCTCCGGACATGTCTAAATCCCTATCCGAGAAGGAGGAGTTTTGGAATTTGTTAGACGATGTTGTGAATGGGTGTGATCAGAATGAGAGACTTATAATGTTAGGAGATTTTAATGGCTGGGTTGGTGTGTCACGCAACGGTTGCGAAAGAGTTTTAGGAAAGTTTGGCGATCAAAGGATGAATGAGAATGGTGAGAAATTGATTGAGGTATGTTTGGAGAGGAATCTTTGTGTTACAAACACGTTGTTTAAACACAAAGATATCCATATGTATACAAGACAGAGGGGAAACGAGAGAAGTATGATTGATTTTGTGATAGTTGATGAAAGGCTGAGAGCAAAGGTTGTTGACACCAGGGTCTATAGGGGCACGAACGTTGGCACAGATCACTTTCTCGTTATATCACGATTAAGGGGTCTGTGTACGCGTTGGCGTCACAGGCCTAAAGTGTCAACAACGGATTTTGCGAAAATAAAAGTGGAAAAACTGCAAGAAGATGAAAATATCAAAGATGAATACGTGAGGAAATTGGATGATAGACTAAGTTGCGTGGAGATGAAGGATGAAATGGAAATAGAAGAAATATGGGATGTGCTCAAATCGACGATGGTTGAATGTGCGACGGAAGTTTGTGGAGTGTGTAAAAGGTCAAATAGACCACAAACAAGTTGGTGGGATAAAGTTGTATAAGAGGCGATTGGAGATAAGAAAAAAGCGTGGTTAGATTTACTAGCGATTAAAGCTAGTAAACGGATGAATGCGAGTGTAACTGACGATGTAGTGCAGAAAAGTGAAGATGAATATAAGAGAGTTAAGAATGAGGTGAAGAAGAAAATAGAAAAGAAAAAGCGGGATTTGCAAGAGAGGTGTGAGAGGAAACTTTCTGATAATTTCCGGAATAACCAAAAGTTATTCTGGAAGTATATCCGGAAGGAAAAGGGAGTTTCCCAAAACACGAGAGTGAGTGTAATAAGAGATGAACAGGGTGAATAGGCGTCGGATGAAAGTAGCATGAAACGGGTATGGACGAATTATTTTGAGGGACTCTTTGAGAAAGAGGATGCATCCATTTCTTCGCCAATCGACAGTAGTGTTGATTGGAACGAAGAGATGGGTGATTTCAGTGACAGTGAGATAAGTATGGAAGAAATAATGAAAGTAATGAAAAGTATGAAAGTAAGGAAGGCGGCAGGGTATGATAGGATTACTATCGAAGTGCTGAGGGCTGGTAAAGGGTTGGTGGCTTCTTGGTTGTACTTCCTTTTCCAAAAATGCTGGTCGAGTGGCAAAATTCCACGAGACTGGTGCATGGCGGTGATTGTGCCTCTATATAAAGGAAAGGGGTCACACCAAGAGGCTAAAAACTACCGCGGCATCAGCTTACTCAGCATTGTTGATAAATTGTATGCTAAGGTAATAATAATAATAATAATAAGATTTTATTTGCCTCTTTTAAATACAGAACTACACAACATGAGAAAAACACAAAAAGACAAAAAGGTTTAGAGCTCGGTCTATGATAGGTACTGATTGAAAGAGTGATGAATAAAACTGATGAGAAAATATGGGATGTGCAAGCGGGATTTAGGAAAGGAATGGGATGTATGGATCAAATCTTCTCTCTAAGGAGCATCACTGAAAAGTTCTTAGCTAAGAATCAAAAGGTGTATTGCTCCTTTATTGACTTAGAGAAGGCGTATGATAGGGTGGTAAGAAAGTGTTTATGGGAGGTGTTATCCAAGTTCGGTTTGGGGAGTCAACTTATACGTGCATTGTTATCACTATATGAGGATTCTAGTGCATGTGTAAGACTAAACGGGGAAAACACTGACTGGTTCGGAATCTGTAGGGGTGTCCGACAGGGATGTGTAGCTTCTCCGTGGCTCTTCAATTTGTTCATGGATGACTGTTTGACGGAGTTGCGTGAAAGTGATTATGGACTAAGGATGGGTGGATTCATCATTAAATGCCTCTTGTATGCTGACGATCAAGTGCTACTTGCATCATCTGCAGAAGAGTTGCAAGAGATGATGAATATTGCGTGTGAGTCTTTTGTAAGAAAGGGAATGAGAGTGAATGTGGATAAGACCAAAACGATGGTTTTTGAGAGACAGGAAGATGTGACAGAATGCGTGATTGCGATTGATGGTAAGGATGTGGAACAGGTGAAGGAGTTTGTATATCTGGGAAGTTTGTTTACAAGGGATGGAAAATGTGACGAAGACATTGAAAGAAGAGTGAAAAAGGGTAATGCGGTAAATGGAGCAATGAATAGCCTAATGATCAGTCAATCGGTGTCTGAAAAGGCCCGAATGGCTGTGCATGATGCTGTTCTTGTTCCTACGCTTATGTATGGAAGCGAATGTTGGGTGTGGCAGAAGAAGCATGAGAGCAGAGTGAATGTAGTAGAGATGAGGTCCCTCAGAAAAATTTGAAATGTTAGATTGTGTGACCGAGTGAGAAATAGTGTTATTCGTGAAAAGTGTGGTGTGAAAGATGATATTGTAAGAAAGGTAAAAAAAGGAATGTTGAGATGGTTTGGGCACATAGAGAGGATGGATGATAGAAAATTGCTAAAAGGGATCTATAGAGCTAGTGTGGATGGTAATGTTAGTAGAGGTCGACCACGGAGAACACACTTGGACCAAATTGAGAGTGTGCTCAAAAAGGCTGGCGTCCGAAGTATGAAGAATAAAAGAGCATGTATGAAAAGATTGATGGATGTAAACGAAGCTAGAGAGGGTTGTCAGGATCGTGCGAAGTGGCGATCAATAGTCTCTGCCTACCCCAGTGGGAATTAATGGCGTGAGTATATGTATGTATGTTCGTGTAATTTATGGTCTGATAAATATTCTGATTTGTTCATTTTCTAGTGGATGTCTTCTTCATTGACCGTTATTGAGTGGAATGGTAATGATTATTTTTCAGTGGAGTAATTTGATTGTCTTTTTTATGAAATGACACTTATGGGAGTTAAAATAGCCCGTATCAATAGAAATTAAAACATAATTTTGTTAATATGTGTCTAATGACATTTAATCCCATTATTAACAATACTAGATGGGAAACGCAGATAAAATTAGCAATAGCAATAATACTTCAGTTTGTACAAATTTGAGATAATTATAGCACTTGTTCAAATAGTCATCTTACGGCATTCCTTAGCGAAGTAATTTAGAATCAAGTCTATTTTTATTTCTATTTTGGAAATGAATTTTAGTTACTCGCCTCACCCATGGCCGAATAAGAAAATATAAAATTTTATATTATTAGTACTTTTTGCTTTTATACGGCAGCGAATGGTGATTGTGCCCATTTTTTGCCCAAACCTCATGTGGGGATTTTTACTAATAAATAATAGATAAATAAAGGAAAGAAAAATTTCGACACCGGCGGGGTTTGAACCCGCACCTCGGGTATACGCCCCCGTCGCTCTGACAATTGAGCTACTTTTATTTACTACTTTTATTTATTACTAGAGAGGTTTGTCAAAATCGTTAAAAAATTGGCCATCTATAGTCTCTGTCTAGCCCATTTGAAACTAATAGAGTAATGATATGTATGTACATACATACAAATATACATATACTCACGGCCATAAATCCCAAAAAAGGGTAGCCAGAGAGTCAGAGCTAGAAACTCCTCAGCTAAATTTTGAAGTTGATAAGGGAGAAGATGGCAGAAAGAAAGTGTCGTTGGTGATGAGTCTCCAACCGTATCACCCAAAAACCACCTAAAAGCCCCATATCCTTGGTTGCCTCTTACAACACCCATGAGTAGAAAGGGGTAGTGTCATTCTAACTGGCACTTTACGGCAATGTATGAATGTATTATTACAAATGGCTTGGTGCTCGCGAGTACTTTCGCGTAAACGAGTACGTTAAAATAATATATTTTTTTCCATTTGTGACAATTAGATTTCTGTTTTTTTTTTTTTAGTTTATTTAAATAATAAAATCAAATTTATTATGGTTATATGTAGTACAATTATTAAAGTTAAGTCTATACGTGATACGCCTTATACATTTTATCACGTCGTATCTGGATTTCTCTACACAAAAAGAGGAAATCTTTTTCGCACAACAATTTCATATTTACGATCCGAACTTTACGAGTGGGCCTATTTTTTCGGCCCCTGTCTTTTTTCGTATGGTGCAAGTGCAACTTTTAAAATAATTAAATTTATTTATCAAGAATTATACAACAATAATAACCAGGTTTTAAAAAACAATGAAAGATAAATATCAAATCAGTTGGTTTCTCAGCACCATAGCTCAGTTGGCAGAGCGACCAGCGGGTAGACCGGGAGGTTGCAGGTTCGAGTCCTGCTGGTGACGAGATTTTTCTTTCCTTATTCGAAAGTGAAATATTTTATTTATATTTGAATAATCTATTTAAACGTTAATGTGACAACAAATTTTAAGAATAAATTTAAGTTCTTATATTCATCTTTTTGTATCTATTTTTTTGTGTGTTTAGGCATTTTTTATTTATTATTATTTTTTATAAACAAACAAAAAGCTATTTCTTTTCGTTTAAACCGTCGGGCATGACGTCACGTAAGTCATATGGATTGGAGGTTCGCATAAAATGTGCATTAGTCTCGACAAATAAACGCTCTTACTGTGCTCTAGGGCTTACTTTGCCTTTGTTGTGGTTGGGTACTTGTCTGTATTGTATATTGTTATACCGGTTTCTATGCATTATGTTACTGCTTTTATCGAAATAAGATGTTTTATTTTACTTTTCTATAGTTTGACAATTACTATCATCACAACAGAGAAAAAATCTACAGTTTTAGATAAAAGGCATCAATTTGGGATAGGACGACCTCTGTACTCCTAATTATGTTTCATTTTAGTTAAAGTTTTATCATAGAGGGAAAACTAAGCGAAACAATCAATTAGATAAGTCAAATAGCCATGTGATAGTGTATCAACGGCTAAAAATTTTCGGTTATATGTGTGAAATGAAATGAAATAATATTTATAGCAAAGGGCCAAGTACACTTCCCTGTGGCACTCCACACTTATTAACATCGAAAGTAGAACGATGTGGGTACAATTCAGGCAAAAAGTGTGCTCTCTGAAAAACAGTTGACAAAAAATCCAGTGAAAATCAAAACGAAGAGATGATGCCTCTGACTTGACTGGGTACATGAAATGAACGCTGTGAACCTTGCCTTGTGAAGTCTCTTTAAGAACATACATACATATACTCACGACTATAATTCCCTAGAAGGGGTAGCCAGAGCTTTTGGAAAGTTGAGTGGGGAAAAGATGGTATAATAAAGGTTGTTGGTGATGGGTGTCCAAACGCATCGCCCAATGTTCCCTTTAAAGCCCCAATACCGTTAGTCCCTAGATAGCATTATCCCTTTCCTTGTCTTGGGTATTTGTAAGGGGTTGACTAAGGGTATTGTCGCTTAGAAGTGATTTTTGGCGAGAGAGTAGATGGCCCCAACCGCCTTTATTCTACAATCTTTTTCCCACTCAGCTTTCAAAAGTAGTAGAAAATTTTCTTATTCTAAAGCTCTAGTTACCCCTTTTAGATTACATAGCCAGTGGTAGTCCAGTGGGTAAAACACCCGCCCGAAAAACAGAAGGGCGTGAGTTCCAATCCTGGGACGGGCCTACACCAATTTGTCTTTTCTAAAGTCACACCAAGTTGTTAATTTATCATGGTTTATTATTACATAGCGTTGCGTATAAAGGTATGTATTTACTGAAAAAAACAGATAACTCCACTTTGCGTATTTGTAAGAAAATAAAAAAAGATTAACTTAGAAATTGTATTTGTACGGTACGTGAAGTAAGGTTATAAAGGTGACCGAAGTACATGTTCTAAAATTTATTTTGTTCTTGAAATTAAACACACACACTTAAAATTTTACATAGTTAAAATCGAAACTATGTTCGAATAATTTTATAAAATTGGTTACAAATTGAAAGAATGTAACATTAATGAAATCATGCGCAAAGTAATAATAACTTTTAACAGAATTATTTATAATTATCAATAACAGAATAATAACTATTTTATAATCGCTACTTTTGGCTACAGGCGCTCAAAGTTGTAGTGAACAATAATCATCGTACCTTCATCCGTTTTTGCATGATATATCTATATGTATTATTTCATGAACTATTATGAAATATGTATGATAAATATGAAAAGCAGTATATTCAATCTTGACCCCTTTTTGATACAACAATTTAGTCAGAAGTGGTAGAAAAAACATGATTGCATAAACTGCAACACAAATTTCGTTGGATATAATACAAAATAATAATAAAAAAATACAAAATGAAATTATTTACTAACATCTTTTGAACGTCAAAAGTTAAAATTTAATTACTCTTTCGTTGCTTCAAAAGGTGTTTTTAAAGAAAAGAAACAACAGGAAACTATTTATATTCAGATTTCATTCAATTTTCCGTTTTTCACATATTAGTTTCAGTTTTAAATATTTTTCTAAGTGAACAAACCAAACGCTAGTTTAACATACTTAAACTAATTTGTCTATCACAAAAACCAACAAATGACGTGGGTGAAAAGAACAAAACATGTTGGATCAAAAATTTTCGGTTTCACTGCGAAGCTTCTCAATTATATGATTGTATTGTATAAATTTTATGGCATATTCAGTTACAAAACAAATTAATACAAACGGCAAGCCCAAGTTGAGTTCAAATATCCTGTACACTGAGGTATACGATCTTTCAGCATTAATCATTTTTAACATTTTCTTTGATATTTTTCTGACGGCTTCTGTAAAACAAATAGTAATTAAAATAATTGTATTTTACATACATAGTGCATACATACATACATATACTCACAGCTATAAATCCCTTGAAGGGATAGCCAGAGCTAAGGAATTAGAAATTCCTCAAGCACTTTTGGAAGTTGCGTGGGGAATAGATGGTAAAATAAAGGTTGTGGGTGATGGGTCTCCAACCGCAAAAACCCTTAAAAAGCCCCAATACCG
Source organism: Bedellia somnulentella (assembly GCA_963576735.1). Taxonomy (NCBI): domain Eukaryota; kingdom Metazoa; phylum Arthropoda; class Insecta; order Lepidoptera; family Bedelliidae; genus Bedellia; species Bedellia somnulentella. Next base: position 18,289,961 of record OY755172.1, read on the forward strand.
TTAGTCGCTTCTTACGTACACCCACCGGAAGAAATGGGGTAGTGCTATTCTAAGCCGACACTACACATCAAATTAAATTGTATTTTAAAACCTACTTTTTAAATATTTTTTACCAAGCGATTATATGTGAAAAGTATATATGATGATGATATAAGGTGCTCCCTAATATGAAATATTCAGTGGTAGATAGATTGCGTGCCCACTATTAATTGTTTGCATTTGACAAAATTTTGTATCAAACTATTAATTGTAAAATTCTAATTTTTAAAAACACTTGATTTACTTACTACGCGATGTTTTGGCCATTCTGTTAATGCAAATCTGTCTCAAGCACGCGGTTCTGTTCTCAAAGTATTTGCTCAGAATTACCAATGCAGATATATGTGTATAAAGGAACAGTACGTAAGTAGTTATTGTCCAAAAGCCTTCTTTAGCAAAAACCTAAAGCAAAACAATAACTTTAAACATTAAATCTTACTTGAGCCATCGTTTCATTTAAATTGGAATTTCTTTTATCATTACGAGTGCTGTTTTATGTAACATTTTTGTAAAATAAAAAAATAACACGTACAGTTCTCTAAAATTAATAATGCGCATGCAGATTTTCAGTAATTATCGTATTTCGGAAAAACCCAAATAATTGAATCGTAAGTGCCCTAAGCGGTGCATTTGCATTTTCCAACTTGTCTTAAAGTAATACGAGTCAATATGATATTGACTCGTATTACATGAATTCCTCATGTGGGGATTATTACTCATAAATAAAAGATGTTATTAAAGGAAAGAAAAATTTAGACACTGGCGGGGTTCGAACCCGCGCCCTTCGGGTATCAAAAAACATTAAATTATGTGACAGTTAGGCGTTTCCAACATTTGCATTCTATCTGAAAAGGTAGACAAGTGGCCGTCCGAATTAGTTAAAATTCGGAGGTAGGAAACGCAAACACTACTTGAACGTGTAAAAAAGAAACAAAGGATAGAGAAATTTCGCGCTGGATGCCAACTGACACTGTAGCTCAGTTGGCAGAGCGACGGGGGCGTATACCCGAAGGTCGCGGGTTCGAACCCCGCCAGTGTCGAAATTTTTCTTTCCTTTAATATTATCTTTTACTTTTACTTTCTCTTTATACCTACATATAAGCATATTCTTACGACTATAACTAATAAAAAAGTAATGAAGAGCTTCAGGAACTAAAATGCTACAGCCACTTATAAATGATGAGGGAAATAGGATTGTAAAATAAATAGATTTGATAATGGGTCACTCTCTGCATTTTACATACAATACTTCACATTATTTTAATATTCAGGATTATAAAGCGAGTGAATCATTGTATTTTATACCTTTTCACGTATTTCGGGAACAAAACTAATAAAAAATGGAATGGAAGCAGTAAACAGTGTCATGATCAGAAGTAGCACCTGAAACAATTAACAATATATCATTTTTTGATAGTGCAAGAGAAGGCTAGACTAGACGACATATTAAGGTCATTAAAAGAATTTGTTTACAAATTGTTTGAAAAATCTTGATTCCAGATTGTGTAGAAACAGGGTTTTTTGAAATAATATTAATGATAATATAAGTCACAAAGTAACAATAACTTCTCCTATAGCAACTAATTTTTAGAGTATTTTTAATATATTTTGGGAACCCTACCCTCTAGATGCTAAATACCGGCAGCTCAATAGGCAGATCTCAAAGTGCTTGAAACGTGACTTGCGGCGACACAACACCGAGCGAATTGAATCTATGATTGAGCAAAACAAAGGCTCCAAGGTATTCGCAAGAGATTTGTCTTTAAGGCAGAGCCAGATGACAAGACTGAAGCTCGATGATGGCAGAATTGTTTCCTCCAAGCCGGAGGTTCTGAGAGAAGTTGAAAAGTTTTATGGATAGTTATACACCTCAGCACAAAGACCTGCTGAAATTAGCATGGCTCTGAAACAGTTAAAGAATAACAAGGCAGTGGGTGAGGACGGAATTACGGATGAGCTTTTGAAGGCGGGTAGAAAACCGATCCTTAGGGTCCTTCAATAACTATTTAATACCGTCCTTCACGAAGGGACCTCGCCAGAATCATGGAATAGAAGTGTTGTTGTGTTATGAAAACGCTACTATTACGGTCCGATTCCAGGCACATAACACGAATCCTATTCAATTGCAGCGAGGAGTGAGACAGGGAGATGTGATTTCTCCGAAACTATTCACTTTGGCATTGGAAGATGTCTTTAAGCTTCTGGACTGGGAAGGGCTCGCAATCAACATCAATAGCGAGTATATCACGCATCTTCGATTCGTTGATGATATTGTAGTTTTGGCTGAAACCACGGAAGATTTAAGTAAAATGGTGAATGACCTCAATAGTGTATCTGAGAAAAAGGGCCTTAAAATGAACATGGAAAAGACGAAAGTCATTTCGAATAGCCATGTCGTACCCATTCCTGTCGAGACTGGAGACTCTACACTCGAAGTTGTTGACCAATATGTATACTTGGGACAAACCATTCGGTTAAGTAAAGCCAACTTCGAGAATGAGGTCAACCACCGAATCCAGCTCGGATGGGTAGCGTTCGGGAAGCTGTGCCATATCTTCTCGTACAAAATTCCGCAGAGTCTAAAAACAAAGGTCTTTGACCATTGTGTGTTACCAGTTATGACATACGGCACAGAGACGAGGAGACGTGGAGTGTTACCCAAAGGGCAAGGTGTAAACCGCCGGCCGTTGGGGCTCGAAGGTTCTGGAGTGGCGACCACGTACTGGACGATGCAGTGTGGGTAGGCCTCCCACAAGGTGGAACAACGACTTGATAAAGGTCGAGGGAAGCCGATGGATGAGGGAAGCACAGGACCGGTCGTTGTGAAGATCTTTAGGGAAGACCTATGTCCAGCAGTGGACGTCTATTGGCTGATGATGATGATAGAAATATTTTTTGACATTACAAAAGACAAGCATTTATTTTATGTTAATATTGTATGACCAATTTTACACCTTTAATATATATAATAAAATATAAACGTTAGCAATGAAACTCCAAAATATCTTATATAAGATCTTTTAAAATCTACATCAAAACTAAAGTGGTGTTAATACCAACCTCAAATCTATATAGACGTTCAACAATTTTATGACCTGAAAGTATAAACTTTAAACAGTGCAACATTTTTTCCAGCTTAAGTTTGTTCTTATTATTATAGCAGCAAACCTTACTGCAAGTTATGTCTTGATATTCATTTGCACAGGAATATTGAAATGCCTCTTTTAGAAAATGCAGCCGTGTTGCCAAGTAGAACATTAGATTTGCTAACATCAGGATATCCAAATAATATAAATAACAAGCCACGACGGTAAATATTATTAGCAATGAGTTTGTGTGGACAAAGTAATATCCATGAGCACAACCCAAAGCTATCCCTATCAGAAAGATAACGTATGCGCTAAATATATTAAAGTAGTACTGTACACGATTTAGCAGCTGATGTTGATGTGCATTAAGAATAATATCGATTTTTTGCAGCAAGGCATACAAAAACACATGAGAAGATTGTGGAAAAAATCTTGTATGGATTGTATAACACAATTGTGATAAATACAATTGGATATGTGGCAAACAATATATTATTAAAGAAACTTTATTTGAGCCAGAAATTACAGCTGTAAATGTGTCATAGTAGTTATGAATTAAATTGGCCAATGAAATTCCCGTACAAATCATAAAAATAATATTGTAAAATCTTTGAGACCACTTGATTTCAAATGTGAATCTGTTTTTAATTTGGATCCGGTTTGATGCTAAACCTGTTTGCATTGTATGTATCGGAGAAAAATATTTAATAAATTTTTCGTGTAATATATGATCTGATAAATATTCCGAATTATTCATTATCTTGTGAATATAGACTTCACTGACTGTTGCTTGAGTGTGATAGTAATTATGTTTTATTATGAAATAACACTTACGGGAGTTGAAATGGCCCGTAACAATCGAAATAAAAACATTCTGATATCAGGTATCCTAATGACACTCAAGCGTATTATTAGCAATACTCAGTTGAAATTATTTGAAAGCTCTGTGAGTAATTATTATTATAGTACATAAACTATTTATATAATTAGAGCACATGATATTATTGCGTTTTTATGGTTTTCCTCAGAGAAAATGACAGGATCTAAAAATACTTTGAAAATACTTTGCTACTACGCAGGTTATACGGCTACAGTTTTTTTTTCCTTTTTTTTTCTTTTATATCTTGGAACTAGTGTGTATGATATTGTCTTTTTATTATTATTTTTCTGTGTGTTTGTGTATACTTATGTGTCTTCCTTTGTACGTTTGTAGTAGCAAATAAATGTTTTTCTTTCTTCTTTCTTTCTTAAAATTTAATGTTGATTTCCAGGAGAATCGAACGTATGGTTCTCTATTAAAATCTGGGCAGCACAGTATTAACAATTTAAATGATAACCTGAACCTTGATTCTGAGAGTAACTTGGGGCAGCTTCTAATCAATTAAGGAAATATTACTTGGCAACTATATGGCTCCGTCAATTCCAGTGCGGCTGCAGTCAAAGATACAAAAAAAATCAACTGGAATATATTTTATATCTTTTTGTTCATGAAAACCTCATCTGAGAATTATTTTATTACTAATAAGTAAAGAATAAATATAGGAAAGAAACATTTCGACACAGGCGGGATTCGAACCCGCGACCTCGGGTATACGCCCCCGTCACTCTTGCCAATTGAGCTATCAATTGCTGCCAGCGCGAAATTCTTCTATCCTTTATTTCTTTTACACGTTTTAGTAGTGTTTGCGTTTCCTACCTCCGAATTTAAAAAAAAATAATAAAAACAAATCGGAGGTAGGAAACGCAAACACTACTAAAACGTGTAAAAGAATAAAGGATAGAAGAATTTCGCGCTGGCAGCCATTGACACGGTAGCTCGTATACCCGAGGTCGCGGGTTCGAATCCCGTCTGTGTCGAAATTTTTCTTTCCTTTATTTATTCTTTATGGAATCTATTTTATTCAATAAAAAAAATGTAATTCTAGTGCTCTCATCAGTCGTCAGTTTACATCCAAAATACCGTAACACTATCTCACCTTCTATATTTTATCTATATCCTACCGCAGGTGTTGTGAGCGGCGACTTAGGATATTGAGGGTTTTTTTTTGAGAGATTGTCGGACTATAAAACGGGATAGTTACATTCACATGGGCAGAATTTAAAAAGAAACCTTTTTAATGGTCATAAAAATTATAAAAAGTAACCATTAAACCAAGCTTCAAGTTGCATGATACAGATTCATAGACTCAACCCTACACGTCAATTATCCCTGAAGGGGTTGGCAGAGGTACTTATACTTATGAACATCACGTGACATTGTCAACTGGTTTTCAGAGAATGGTTGGACAGTGTACTGACTTTCTATTTTAAAAGAACAATATGACTCGAATACTACTTTAGTTATTTTAATAGGTTCAAGTAATAAGGTGAATCCAAGTGACTTAAAGAAATCATTTGAGAGGTTAGTTAATTTAAATGTTAGAAAAATAATTATAAGTGACTTCCTATATTCCAAGCATCTTAACTGTAAGGTTAACACTAGGATATATAAATTAAATATGTTACTATATAATTTGACTTTGGGATATAGGCAAAAAAAATTTAATTTTAATATAAATAATTATATTAAGAAATCATTAATGACTAAGAGTACCTTGAAAGTACCTGATTATTCTAAAAAACGTCTAGCTATGTTACTAGCTAGTAATATAGTATACAATAATGTTATTTATTTGAATAACATAACAATTTCAACTGACTTGGATGCAGTTATTAGTACAAGTACTAATGTATCTGCAAATTTAGCTTTAAACTAGGTAGTAAGACAAAGGAAAAGGCATATATTTCACTAGTTCATCAGAACATACAGAGCCTTTCCTGCAAATTATTAGAATTAGAGTTATTCGTTAATAAGTACAATGTTAAAATACTTTGTTTGACAGAACACTGGTTAAAAACAGAACAAATGAACTTTAGTTTAAAGAATTACATGGTGGGCAATTGTTTTAACAGGGAGTCCATAATGTGTGGGGGTAGTATGATACTATTATATGTAGACATTAAATTTAAAGAAAGAAAAGACATCTGTAGACTCTCTGTTGAACAACATGTAGAAATCTCATGCATTGAATTGAGCAAGTAAATAATTTTGTGTGTAAATCGCCCACCCAAAGGTAACTATGACATCTTTGAAGCAGCGATGGAAGATGCTTTGGGGATGGCTTCCCGCAGCTCCAGAGAGGTTGTAGTTTGTGGGGATTTCAATGTTGACTTGTTGGGTGAGGGTCTAGTAAAATGTATTTAATGAGCCAACCCGAATTACCTCGACCTCTGCAACATGTTTAGATAATATTTATTGCAATTGTGACTACTCTGGTCACTTCCTTTTTGATAGCATTACCTCAGACCACAAGGGACAATTCATAAATTTAGAATTAACCATTGAAAAAAAAAGTCAATTGTATGTAGACAGATAACTGAAAAAAAACTTAGCATATTTGAAAATAATATTAGGTCTAGCATCAGCCCCCCAATGAGAAGCAGTGAAACATTAGAGAATTGTCTTTCTTTCATGAATGAGCTAAAAACAGAATTTGACAAAATCTTTAAAACTAAGGTAATACTATGTAATACAAAATGCTCTTTTGCTGAATGGGCCACCGCTGGAATTAGAATAAGTAGAGATCACCTATATAACATTTATAGAGAAAAGTCCTATAACTTCAACCAAGATTTTATTATTTATGTCAGAAATTATTCAAAAATTTTCAAAAAAGTTTGTGGTGAAGCTAAATCTAGATGCATAAAACATAAAATTAAGAATTCTTCTAACAAGAGTAAGACTGTCTGGAAAATAATTAACAGTGAAACTGGAAAAGTAAAGTCCCCGCATGATCTCAATTTATTATTAGATAATGAACTGATACAGTCAAGATCACAAATTGCTGACATTTTTGAAAATCATTTTATAAATACCCCCACTCAGACAACAGAGAAATTAAATTCATGTCCCCAGAAAGCTCTTGAGTTGTTGGAACAAAATGTTACCAAAACAACAGCACAGTTTTCTTTCAAGTATGTTGACAGTAATGATATAATTAAAAATTTTAAAACCATTAATCTTAAAAAAACCGAAGACATAACAGGAATGTCAGTTTTCGTCATAAACAGAATAGTAAATATAATCGCTCCCCATTTAACGATACTTTTTAATAAATGTATAGATATAGGAGAATTTCCAGACTGTATGAAGTTAAGTAGGCTCATCCCACTACATAAATCAGGAGATAGTCAGGACTTTACCAACTATAGGCCTATTTCTATTTTACCAGTTCTCAGTAAGGTTTTCGAGAAAATCATGTCCAACCAAATGCTTTCATATTTCAATAAAAATAATATATTCCATGACGAGCAATATGGTTTTACTAAAGGTAGGTCTGCTCTAGATGCAGGAGTGTCACTAATAAAACATATTTTTAATTCATGGGAAAACTCCCGGGATGCGTTAGGTATATTTTGTGACCTCACAAAAGCTTTTGATTGTGTAAAAAAGGAAATAGCTTTGACTAAACTTAAATATTACGGTTTTGATGAGCAAGCACTGAAATTAATGGCATCATATCTTGATAAAAGAACTTTAAAGGTAGATATTAATGGAACCACGTCGAAAGGATCGGAAATAGAGATGGGCGTTCCTCAAGGTTCTATACTTGGCCCATTACTGTTTCTGATTTATATTAATGATTTACCATTTATGGTACAAAAGTATTCTGAGATAGTTATGTTTGCAGATGACACATCTTTAATATTTAATGTAGCGAGATCCTCTACATCTCTTGACGACGTAAATAAAGCTATCTCACTGGTATTGCATTGGTTTACTGTAAATAACCTGGTTCTGAATGCCAAAAAAACTAAATGTATTAAATTTACTTTACCGAATGTTAGGCAAGTTGATGCCAATATTGTTATTGACAGTGAAAAAGTAGAATTAGTGAAAGAGACAAAATTCCTAGGGATAATAATCGATTCTAAGTTGCAATGGGGACCCCATATACTAACACTTTCTAAAAGGCTGAGCTCAGCAGCGTATGCCGTGCGTAAGATTAGAGAAATAGCAGACATAGAAACAGCTCGCATTGTTTATTTCAGTTATTTTCATAGTATTATGTCGTATGGTATTTTATTATGGGGTAAAGCGGCTGATGTTCATAAAGTTTTTGTCTTACAAAAGCGAGCTATCCGATCTATTTACATGTTAAGGTCGAGGTATTCGTTGCGCGAAAAATTTAAAGATATTGGCATTTAACTGTCCCTTGCCAATACATATTTGAGAATTTAATGTTTGCCAAAAAGAATATAGGCCAATTTAGTAAAGTTAGTGATAGGCATACTGTTAACACTCGGAATAAGGAGAAACTTAACGTACCGAAGTGGAGACTTAATAAAGTAAGTAACTCCTTTATGGGACTATCCCTGAAAATGTTCAATAAACTCCCTTCTGACATATTGGAATTGCCTGTGGCATCTTTTAAAAAGGCAATTAAAGCTATGCTTTTAAAGAAATCTTACTACAGTGTTCAAGATTTTTTAAACGACAAGGACCCAACGCGCACATGACCATGTCCGTAAAGCTATAAATCTTCCCTCGTTATTCCTAGGAATAATTGTCTGGTGAGGATTTTTCTTCTCACGTTATGTGATTGGTTTTTGTGATGGACAATTTATTTTAATTATGTCAAACTAGCGTTTGGTTTGGTCGCTTAGAAAATCTTTTGTAAAGTAAAAACATGTTTGTAAACTGAAATTGTACAAACCATATTTTGAAAAAATGAAAAAATGTGAATGTAAAGAGTTTCTTTGTTGCTTCTTCTCTTTACGAACACCTTCCGAAGCAACGGATTAACGATTAATTTAAAACTTTGACGTTCAAAAAATGTTAGTATTTAACTTTATTTTGAAAAATAAACTTTTTGAATTTTTTTGACTTTTTGACGTGATATGGGGTAGGCTTATTGATGGTTGATACGAATACACTGTCATCTGATACTCAGACTCTGCCTTTATGTCCTATATTCCATACGACATAAAGGCTTTAATCCTTACATGTCTAAACTATTATTCTGTTATGTTCTTTTCTTTTTTCAAAATTTAATGGAAACACGTATGCTGTGTGGTGTCGGCTTAGAAAAGCACTACCCCATTTCTTTCGATGGGTGTACGTAAGAGGCGACTAACGGTATTGGGGCTTTTAAGGGATTTTTGGGTGATGCGGTTGGAGACTAATCACCAACAATTATAAGATAGAGCTATCTCTAGAGAGAGAATATAAGTTAGAGGTGTTGGCTGAAATCAGCGTACTCAGTGTTTGTGTTCTGCGAGATTTGCTGGGTACATTTCATGCTGAGCCAAGACCTTTTTGGTCTCATTACATGTTGTATTTAATTGTTAATTACTGTTTATAATTTTGTTTTTAATACCAAATAAACATTTTACCTACTGACTTAATTACAACAACCTTTATTTTTACCATATTTTTCCCTCTCAAATTTCCTAAAGTGGCTGAGGAATTGGCTACCCCTTCTAGGGATTTACAGCCGTAAGTAAATGCATGTATGTATGCAAGAAAATAAACAGAAAATTTAATAATTTATAAAGTGAGATAAACAAAAAAAAACTAATCAATATTTTTTTACAGCTTAATTATGGATTAATACATCCAGCAGTAGCAATATTAATCTTTGACAATGTTAATGTTAGTTTAATATTTTACATGTCATTAAACTGCAGTATTAATACGGCATATTCAGCTGCGTAACCAATTAAAATAATCGGTAAGCCTAATTTAAGTTCAAATATCCTGTAAATAGGTATAAGCGATGCTTCAGCATTAATTATATTTAACATTTTCTTCGATAGCTTCCTGATGGTTACTGAAAAACAAAGATATTTAATTGTTAAAAAACTTGAAATAATTTGATTAAGAGGTCTTCCTTTGGAAGTTTTTACCTCCTACCTAAGTAGGCATCGTAAAAATTTGACAGCACCTCAGTACGAGCTCCCAATTAAATACGGGGTTCCCCAGGGAAGTATATATGCCCTACTCTTTTTATCATTTTTATTAATGACTTATGCAAACTTTTCATCGAAAACGGGCAAAATATAACAAATGCTGATGAGACCGCAATCACATTCTCAGCGTCATCCTAGTTAGAACTCCAATCACTTTTCCAAAAATGGTTCACCCTTAATTTTATAAAAATTAAACTTTCTAATTCAAATCAACTTCACGCCCAAAAACACTTATTGTCATTAAAGCTTACCGATGCTGCCCACCACTGGATAACTGTAACTATCCAAACACATCTTCCACTCATAAAATTTGGTATGTTGGAATACTATTTGATGAACAGCTTTACTTTAAATACCATGTCAACCTTCTTACTAGTAGAATCAGAAAATTAATATAAATAGTATTTTCTAAGATTTTCACGATTGCACATTATAATTAAAACAACTATCGATTTTTGGGTATTTTAATCGCGTGTTATTACATTATTTTTAAACCTCGACGTTTCGAAAACTTTTCAGTTATCATGGTCACGGGAAGACTGAGGTGTTATTTGTCGTTATACAGTACTATAAAATTATTAATACTAACTACCTTCACAAAATTTAAGTTACATTTGCGTTTAATATTTGCTACAAAATGAGCTAATGTTAATAATTAAATAATAAATAATAAGCTAATGTTTAAAAATAATGTAAAAACACGCGATTAAAATATCCGAAAATCGATAGTTGTTTTATTTGTGTGTGGAAAATATTTTGGAGAGTTAAAAAATTGAAACGACTAGTATATTGTTAAGTTTTTCTTATGATTTTGTAATATATACCCCGCCCTCTGATATCTTCTCACACACTGATACATAAACGCAAGCACACAGATACACACTTACAAATACACACACACGCGCGCATACAAATAAGGTCGCTGGCTGATTAAATAGACGCAAGTGCAAACGAATTTATATGTGTTATTATTATTTTTGATAAATAAACTCTTTTATTTATTATTATTATAATTAGTACTAAAATCAAGGCAAAAAATATAGAACACGTTTATGCGCTGCTGCAAAAAAAAACTACTCACAACTAGTAATAAATAAAGAATAAATAAAGGAAAGAAAAATTTCGACACAGGCGGGAATCGAACCCGCGACCTCGGGTATACGCCCCGACGCTCTGCCAACTGAGCCACCGTGTCAATTGGCTGCCAGTGCGAAATTCTTCTATCCTTTATTTCTTTTACACGTTTAAGTAGTGTTTGCGTTTCCTACCTCCGAATTTGAACTAATTCGGAAGGCCATTTGTCTACCTTTTTAGATAGAATGCAAATGTTGAAAACGCCTAACTATCACATAATTTAAATCTTTTTGTTCATGAAAACCTCATGTGGGGATTATTACTAATTAATAAAGAATAAATAAAGGAAAGAAAATTTCGACACAGGCGGGAATCGAACCCGCAACCTCGGGTATACGCCCCGACGCTCTGCCAACTACAAACACTATGGCCACGAATAAGAATATGAAATACTATCTATAAGATATATATTTATTTATTTATTTATTATATAAGGATCATCAACAGCAACACATATTATATAGTAAGTTGAAACAGTACAGTAAATAAGGCCAATAACAGGTGATCACAAGTTAAAACAAGATACACACACAGTTAATTCAAAAGAAAAAAAATAAACTAAACTATCTAAAGACATAATGAATAACAACAGAAAAAGAAAAAATAATATATGTAAAAATGCTAAACAATTGAGAAAAGAATAAAATTAATATTAATGATAATTGATGATACTTGAATGATAATGTGTGTTATGTATGATGTGTGAGTGTGTATATGAGAATGTGAGTGTATGTATGTGAATGTGATTGTATTGATATGCATAAACGTTATATAATAGTAAAACCTTATTTAAATAATATGACATAGAAATGGTTGAATCTACCTAAACAACTATAGCGTCTAGAACCAAGCGTTTGAAAATAGACTTGCTATGTGCAAACGGATCGAGGGAATAAAATATTTGTTGTACTCATCTAAAATTCGTTGAATAGGCGCGTTATGAGCAAAGTTGGTTCTAGCAAAAGGTAGGTGAAACAATTTTCTAAAAGTATGGCGAGTTCTGAGCGCAGGCGTGTTTAGTCCAATTTGGGAAACTACGTTGGGACAATCCATCCGACCACTTAAAACATCATGCAGAACTAACATGTCTAAAAGAATGCGGCGCTGGTCAAGTTGTAATATTTTGTGATGTTTGCATGACGTTTCGTAGGTGCAGTCCCATCGTTTAGTTCTGAAGTCCAAGTGACGTATAAATATGCGCTGTATCGGCTCAATCATTTGAATATACTTTAGATAATACGGGGACCAAATAGAGGAAGCGAATTCTAGAACTACGTACATATGCTCAATTATCAGAGTTTCATAGACTTAAAGATATAAATGAAGACTCTCACGCACTTTCTTTATGCGCAGAACTTGAAGTGGAGTCAATATCTTCTTTGAATTCTATCGCGAATCAAAAATCATTAAGCCATAGGCAAATAAAGAAATATAAATTAGTTAATAAACGCATATATAGCTCAACGAAAAATCTGATAAATATTAAAAATAGTATTAGAAACATTAATAAGACCTACAAAAAAATAAATTTAATTCAAAAAATCGATAGTCTAAATAGCCAACTAAAAAATATGATTGCTAGTCAGGAAGAGGTAAAAAAGAGGTATATGAATATAAGTAACCTAATAGAAAAAGAGACGGATTGTCATAAATTGTCTGGAAAATCTTGTAACTTTATGTCTCCGCCGTTACAATCAGACAAAGAACAATCCATCCCTACCACTACCACCCCGGTTCGCAAAACTATAATATTTTCCGATGGTATGGGGTTACGTTTCGGAGAAATACTAAATGATCACATACATCAGACAGTAACAAACTATTGTTATACTGGTGCTCCCTTTAATTATATTATTGATAAAGTTACTTTGGGTGAATATGACGAATATACTACAATTGTTATATTATTCGGTAGTAGTATAGGATTAAATACAAAAATATTGAAGAAAGGCATTAGCCAGCTTTTAGAGATACAAAAGAAATATAAATGTATGTTTATATTTTGTACCTTACCATATATATATAATATGAGTAAGCATAATAATGATATTCATATGTTGAATAATTTTATATTTAATATGACCAGTCGTCAAAGCGACGTTTTTTTTACTCTGGACGTGAATAAGTTCATACCTTATTCAAGACAACGATCGGGTACTATATACATACCCTTAAATAAAAAACGTACCATTGCTAAATTATTAGCATATCATATATCGAACCCTCCCTTATTTAATATAAGGGAAAACTTACTTACAATATGTGATGGTGGAAACCATAATTTAAACTTTTAAGTGAGACAATGGAAGAGCCTCCTGTCATCCTTAAGCCGTCACCTTCAATTAATATTAACATTGTAAACAAGGAAGGAGGTTCTTCTGGCAAAATATTTAAAAACTGTGCTTTACAAGGAGACCCACAATTTAAATTAGTATTTCAAAATACTCAGGGGTTTTCTTGTAAAGAATTAGAAATTGAATTGTTTTTAGAAAGATATAAAATTGATTGTTTCTGTGTCTCAGAACACTGGCTTAAGAATTGCGAGCTCATATTTGGTTTTCAAAATGACTATTTAGCTAGTAGCTACTGCCGCAATTCTAAAGCCTGTGGTGGCTCCGCTATATTTAAAAAAATTTAGTATTAAATGTAAAAATCGTGAGGATATTGTAAAACTGAGCGTTGAGCAAGTCGTGGAGATATCCTGCATAGAGTTACTAAACTACTTTATAGTAAGCGTATATCGAGCCCCCTATAGTCAAAATTATGAAAGATTTGAAAGTGTAACGGAAGATGTATTAACTAAAATTTTCAAGAGTAAAAAACAATTAATTATTTGTGGAGACTTCAATATAGATCTCTTAAAAGATAGTACTCAGAAAACACGGTTGATGAGTTTATTCCAATCGTTTAATTTAGAAAATTTATTCTTGGAACCTACTAGAACCAAAACATGTTTAGATAATGTATTTACAAATGCTGAATTCATAAGTAAATCTGTAATAAATAAACTAAAATCTGATCACAGTGGTCTTTTTGTAAGCTTTCCACATATGGCACCAGACCGAAAAATTATAGTTAAAAAAAGGAGTGTCACTGCTTTCAAAGTTGAAAAATATATAAACTTAATCAATTATAAGCTGCCCACTTCTTCAACGAATAAAAATCCAAATGATAGTTATAATACTTTCTTTAAAGTACTGATAGACGAATTTAATAAAATATTTACTATTAAAGATGTAACTATATGTAATAAATTTAAATTTAGTGAGTGGGCAACACCAGGCATATATAAATCTAGAGAAATACTATTTGATTTATACGATCAAAAAGCGTTCTCACATAATTATGAATTTATAGAATATGTAAAAAAATACTCAAAAATGTTTAATAAAGTTTGTAAGGAGGCTAAAGCAAGATACTTGAGCCAACGTATTAAAACATCCGATAATAAAGTAAAAACCGTTTGGAACATTATCAACACTCAAACTGGCAAAAGCAAATCATGTGATCAGGACTTTTGTATTCGGTCTGATCGAGGTTTGACTACATCAAATGATGTAATTGCTTGTATTTTTGAAAAGTATTTTGCTGATATACCTTTTAAGACCACTGAACGATGGAGTGTGGGTAGGCCTCCCACAAGGTGGAACGACGACTTGATAAAGGTCGCGGAAGCCGATGGATGAGGGAAGCACAGGACCGGTCGTTGTGAAGATCTTTAGGGAAGACCTATGTCCAGCAGTGGACGTCTATTGGCTGATGATGATGATAGATTTTTTTTTAACATTCCAAAAGACAAGCATTTATTTTATGTTAATATTGTATGACTAACATTACACCTTTAATATATATGATAAAATATAAACGTTAGCAATGAAACTCCAAAATATCTTATATAAGATCTTTTAAAATCTACATCAAAACTAAAGTGGTGTTAATACCAACCTCAAATCTATAAAGACGTTCAACAATTTTATGACCTGAAAGTATAAACTTTAAACAGTGCAACATTTTTTCCAGCTTAAGTTTGTTCTTATTATTATAGCAGCAAACCTTACTGCAAGTTATGTCTTGATATTCATTTGCACAGGAATATTGAAATGCCTCTTTTAGAAAATGCAGCCGTGTTGCCAAGTAGAACATTAGATTTGCTAACATCAAGATATCCAAATAATATAAATAACAAGCCACGACGGTAAATATTATTAGCAATGAGTTTGTGTGGACAAAGTAATATCCATGAGCACAACCCAAAGCTATCCCTATCAGAAAGATAACGTATGCGCTAAATATATTAAAGTAGTACTGTATACGATTTAGCAGCTGATGTTGATGTGCATTAAGAATAATATCGATTTTTTGCAGCAAGGCATACAAAAACACATGAGAAGATTGTGGAAAAAATCTTGTATGGATTGTATAACACAATTGTGATAAATACAATTGGATATGTGGCAAACAATATATTATTAAAGAAACTTTATTTGAGCCAGAAATTACAGCTGTAAATGTTTCATAGTAGTTATGAATTAAATTGGCCAATGAAATTCCCGTACAAATCATAAAAATAATATTGTAAAATCTTTGAGACCACTTGATTTCAAATGTGAATCTGTTTTTAATTTGGATCCGGTTTGATCCTAAACCTGTTTGCATTGTATGTATCGGAGAAAAATATTTAATAAATTTTTCGTGTAATATATGATCTGATAAATATTCCGAATTATTCATTATCTTGTGAATATAGACTTCACTGACTGTTGCTTGAGTGTGATAGTAATTATGTTTTATTATGAAATAACACTTACGGGAGTTGAAATGGCCCGTAACAATCGAAATAAAAACTTTCTGATATCAGGTATCCTAATGACACTCAAGCGTATTATTAGCAATACTCAGTTGAAATTATTTAAAAGCTCTCTAAGTAATTATTATTATAGTACATAAACTATTTATATAATTAGAGCACATGATATTATTGCGTTTTTATGGTTTTCCTCAGAGAAAATGACAGGATCTAAAAATACTTTGAAAATATTTTGCTACTACGCAGGTTATACGGCTACAGTTTTTTTTTCGTTTTTTTCTTTTATATCTTGGAACTAGTGTGTATGATATTGTCTTTTTATTATTATTTTTCTGTGTGTTTGTGTCTTCCTTTGTACGTGTGTAGCAGCGAATAAATGTTTTTCTTACTTCTTTCTTTCTTAAAATTTAATGTTAACTTCCAGGAGAATCGAATGTATGGTTCTCTATTAAAATCTGGGCAGCACAGTGTTTACAATTTAAATGATAACCTGAACCTTGATTCTGAGAGGAACTTGGGGCAGCTTCTAATCAATTAAGGAAATATTACTTGGCAACTATATGGCTCCGTCAATTCCAGTGCGGCTGCAGTCAAAGATACAAAAAAAATCAACTGGAATATATTTTATATCTTTTTGTTCATGAAAACCTCATCTGAGAATTATTTTATTACTAATAAGTAAAGAATAAATATAGGAAAGAAACATTTCGACACAGGCGGGATTCGAACCCGCGACCTCGGGTATACGCCCCCGTCACTCTTGCCAATTGAGCTATCAATTGCTGCCAGCGCGAAATTCTTCTATCCTTTATTTCTTTTACACGTTTTAGTAGTGTTTGCGTTTCCTACCTCCGAATTTAAAAAAAAATAATAAAAACAAATCGGAGGTAGGAAACGCAAACACTACTAAAACGTGTAAAAGAATAAAGGATAGAAGAATTTCGCGCTGGCAGCCATTGACACGGTAGCTCGTATACCCGAGGTCGCGGGTTCGAATCCCGTCTGTGTCGAAATTTTTCTTTCCTTTATTTATTCTTTATGGAATCTATTTTATTCAATAAAAAAATTGTAATTCTAGTGCTCTCATCAGTCGTCAGTTTACATCCAAAATACCGTAACACTATCTCACCTTCTATATTTTATCTATATCCTACCGCAGGTGTTGTGAGCGGTGACTTAGGATATTGAGGGTTTTTTTTTGAGAGATTTTTGGACTATAAAACGGGATAGTTACATTCACATGGGCAGAATTTAAAAAGAAACCTTTTTAATGGTCATAAAAATTATAAAAAGTAACCATTAAACCAAGCTTCAAGTTGCGTGATACAGATTCATAGACTCAACCCTACACGTCAATTATCCCTGAAGGGGTTGGCAGAGGTACTTATACTTATGAACATCACGTGACATTGTCAACTGGTTTTCAGAGAATGGTTGGACAGTGTACTGACGTGATATGGGGTAGGCTTATTGATGGTTGATACGAATACACTGTCATCTGATACTCAGACTCTGCCTTTATGTCCTATATACCATACGACATAAAGGCTTTAATCCTTACATGTCTAAACTATTATTCCGTTATGTTCTTTTCTTTTTTCAAAATTTAAAGAAAACACGTATGCTGTGTGGTGTCGGCTTAGAAAAGCACTACCCCATTTCTTTCGATGGGTGTACGTAAGAGGCGACTAACGGTATTGGGGCTTTTAAGGGATTTTTGGGTGATGCGGTTGGAGACTAATCACCAACAATTATAAGATAGAGCTATCTCTAGAGAGAGAATATAAGTTAGAGGTGTTAGCTGAAATCAGCGTACTCAGTGTTTGTGTTCTGCGAGATTTGCGCTGGGTACATTTCATGCTGAGCCAAGACCTTTTTGATCTCATTACATGTTGTATTTAATTGTTAATTACTGTTTATGATTTTGTGTTTCACACCAAATAAACATTTTACTTACTGACTTAATTACAACAACCTTTATTTTTACCATATTTTTCCCTCTCGAATTTCCTAAAGTGGCTGAGGAATTGGCTATCCTTTCTAGGGATTTACAGCCGTAAGTAAATGCATGTATGTATAAAAGAAAATAAACAGAAAATTTAATAATTTGTAAAGTAAAAGAGTAAAAGACATTTATTTGGCAAATTAACAAACACACACAAAAACAAAATGAAACGTAATAAGAATAAAAACACAAAGATAAAAAAAGATAAAAAAACATGAAAAGAAATAAATGTACATTGCCAAAAGGGTATCGTCTTAGCATGTGTGTCTGGAACGGGACTCAGTGTACGGGACTTTGTAAAGTGAGATAAACAAAAAAAACTAATCAATATTTTTTTACAGTTTAATTATGGATTACTATACATCCAGCAGTAGCAATACTAATATTTGACAATGTTAATGTTAGTTTAATATTTTACATGTCATTAAACTGCAGTATTAATACGGCATATTCAGCTGCGCAACCAATTAAAATAATCGGTAAGCCTAATTTCAGTTCAAATATCCTGTAAATAGATATAAGCGATGCTTCAGCATTAATTATATGTAACATTTTCTTCGATAGTTTCCTGATGGTTACTGAAAAACAAAGATATTTAATTGTTAAAAAACTTGAACTAATTTTATTAAGTGGTCTTCATTTGGAAGTTTTTACCTCCTACCTAAGTACGCATCGTAAATTTGACAGCACGTCAGTAAGAGCTCCCAATTGAATACGGGGTTCTCCAGGGAAGTATTATAAACCCTACTCTTTTTATAATTTTTATCAATGACTATGAAAGCTTCTCATCGAAAACGGGCAAAATATAATAAATGCTGATGAGACCGCAATCAAATTCTCAGCGTCATCCCAGTTAGACCTCCAATCACTTTCTCAAAAATGGTTCACACTTAATGTTATAAAAATTAAACTTTCTAATTCAAGTCAACTTCACGTTGTCCTTCACTAAATACACTTATTGTCATTAAAGCTTACTGAACAACTGCTATCCAAACACATCTTCCACTCATAAAATTTGGTACGTTGGAATACTAATTGATGAACAGCTTTACTTTAAATACCATATCAACCTTCTTACTGGTAGAATCAAAAAAAATATATAAATAGTATTTTCTAAGATTTTCACGATTGCACTTTATAATTAAAACAACTATCGGTTTTCGGATATTTTAATCACGTGTAATTACTTTTTTTTATATATCCGAAAATTGATAGTTGTTTTAATTAATTAATAACAAAAATTAATATAAATTTGGACATACATACATACATATACATATACTCACGGCTATAAATCCCAAGAAGGGGTAGCCAGAGCTAAGGAACTAGAAGTTCCTCAGCCACTTTTGGAAAGAGGAGTGAGGAAAAGATGGCAAAATAAAGGTTGTTGGTTATGAGTCTCCAACCGCATCGCCCAAAAATTCCTTAAAAGCCCCAATACCGTAAGTTGCCTTTTACGTACACCCACCGGAAGAAATGGGGTAGTATTATTCTAAGCCGACACTACTCAGCCGACATAGTATAGGCATAAATATACCCCGCCCTCTGTTATCTTCTCACACACTGATACATAAACACAAGCACACAGATACACACTTACAAATAAACACACACGCGCATATAAATACGGTCGCTGGCTGATTAAATAAACGTACGTGCAAACGAATTTATATGTGTAATTATTATTTTTGATTAAGAAACTGTTTTATTTATTTTTATTATAAATAGTACTACTATCAAAGAAAAAAATATAGAACACCTTTATGCAATGCTGCAAAAAAAACTACTTACAACGAGGTTAACGAACATAAAAATTGATAAGTCATACAAAAAGTTAATACATTACTAGCAACTGATACTACTTCTCATGCGCATCAAGGAAGAGGATTCTGATTGATGAGTTTTACCTCACAACACTGATTATCAGACAGTCCTATGTACAGTGACATATATTTTAAAACTTTGTTATAACAAATAACAGTATATACAGTAAATAAAGGAAAGAAAAATTTCGACACAGGCGGGAATCGAACCCGTGACCTCGGGTATACGCCCCGACGCTCTGCCAACTGAGCCACCGTGTCAATTACCCTGGGGAACCCCGTATTCAATTGACACGGTGGCTCAGTTGGCAGAGCGTCGGGGCGTATACCCGAGGTCGCGGGTTCGATTCCCGCCTGTGTCGAAATTTTTCTTTCCTTTATTTATTCTTTATTTATTAGTAATAATCCCCACATGAGGTTTTCATGAAAAAAAAGATTTAAATTAGTATATACAGTGTATATAGTGATGCACTATGGCCACGAACAAAATATGAAATAATATATATAAGATATATATTATATACATACTTATATTATTTCGCATATAAACATACTTATTTACTTTACATATTAAAATATGTCTATGCTAAACGCATGAACAAATGACACGATGTATAATACAAACAATAAAATGTATGTTGCGTTGGGAAAAATAAATAAAAAATATATACTAGAATAGGAGCTGAATTGAAAAGGAGTGAATTTAAGAGCAATAATTCATCATTAATTATAATAAGGTAACAAGTCTTTTTTGCGAGAATCGTTTAAAATGGCGTTCGATAAATAATCTTGGCCTGTTCCAATAAGAAACAATATCATGAGTACACGCAAGAGTGTATTTAAAAATCTGAAATTACTTACTACATGATGATTTGGCCATTCCGTTGATGCAGATCTGTTTCAAACACGTGGTTCTGTTCTCAAAGAATTTGCCGAGGATTACCAAGAAAGCTATTTGCATATATAGTTGTATTATATACATGACTAATATCAATATACCTTCTATAGCAAAAATCTGAAGCAAATAAATAAAAGATAATAGAAAATCATACTAGGACTATCAATGTAGTTTTTATTACCCTTACTTAACAGGGCGTCACGTAACTATGCCAAATGGAGGAAAGGTAACTTAAATATTGAATATGAAATATTTTAATAAAAATACTTTATTAAAAAAAAGTGTATTATTACGTTTGAAAAACTGATTCCACCGGGAATCGAAACTTTACTTACGAAAATTACACCCGTAATTTTATGATTCATTAAAATTGGGACACTTCATCATAGCGATTATTTTTTCCAAGTAACAAAGTGTCGGAAATAAAAGGAAGATCGTAAATCTTTACATTCTTAATATGAAATTAATCAATTTATCTCGCTTTTTTTCATCTTGCTGTGATAATTAAATGTAAGAATGATATGTCTGACTTCTGTTTGTATTTCATGAACATTTTCATATTGGTTCTTGCAAACTAATTTTTTTTTTCATAACCACGTATAAACATCTGAAACGTAGATCTGAGGGTTTCGGTGGCCATCTTATTTGTCCATCTGTTCCATCCAGGGACAAAAGTGTTCATTGGGGAGTTCAAGTAAGGTTTTGCCATCCGCAAACCGAAAAAAATGAATTTCTAGTATATCTACTTACTTTTTACTTAAGAGACAGGAGATGTTGTCCGTTACTATTCATGTTCATGTCATCATTCTTGTCCATCATTGTTGCGTATACGATAATAACGGCAGTGTAGTAGCGGATAATGTTGGGAACCTAGCTGAGGTACTTTGCCTTTTTGTTGCCATCTTTTCTTTTTAAATTGTAATGTTTGTGTATGTTGTTATTGTGTTAGGTAACAAATAAATATCTTTTATCTTTTTTTAGTTGCAATTGTCTAGGTGCAAGCGCAGCGTAGTAGTAGAATTTCACGACAGCGGTCTTTTGAGGAGGACAAAGGCTTGTCCCACGATTACGGACAGAGCGAACGTTTCATGCCGAGAATTGAGAAGGTCTTTTAGTCTTATTTGCCTGCTTTTGACCAAGAATTTAGAGATGCACAGAGAGCCGTGGTTACTGCCCCCAAATATGATGGGTTATACTTTGACTAGAACACTTTTAACTGGACTGGGGGAAGGGACCCTCTAAAAAGAGCTGCTTTGTCACTCAGAGTGCTGCCGTAATGCACCGGGCATTGCAAAGCGAACGCTCTCATTGAGCCACCTTAATGCGGATATCAGACTAAGACTAGCTGACATCAACAACAGACTTCTATGCCTCTGCCCATTGCCGTAGGATTTGAAGAGTCTGAGTTCAATTTCAGCCGCCAAGTCATTTGCGCAGGAAATATTTTAGTTCACTAAACATATAGAAATGCCAGTGTGCGCGCGAACACGCTTTTATCATTTTCCCTCTGTGCCTGTATTTTCCCCGTGGATGGAACATATTCTCCTCTGTACTTGATCCGCTATAAACAGGAGAGGCAAAAAAGGGTAAAAAATGTTCAGCGGTAGCCAACCCCATCGGGAATGTACGGTGTCAAGCTATGAGTTTGCGATGAGAATATGTTGGGGGTAAAAATTGGGTCTCTTACCGTGTTGCCTAACAATAATTTAAAGATATATTTTAACTGCAGTATTATAAAGTGAACAAATATTTTTTTCTTACGTTTTTTCCGATTTCTGGTAAAAAACAAATAAAGAATGGTATGAACATAATTAGCAGTGACATCATGAGAAGTAGTACCTGAAACAGAAATGTAAGTATAATTTTTCATTGATTTAATTATCAGTAGAAGACGACCACAAAGGACCGATTTGGATTAATAAGACATTTGGCAAAATGGGTGTTGCAAAAATTCTGAACTCTCTGCATTGCAACTCAAAACTGATAATTCTAGAAATCAAAATTGATGATAGTACAAACCTCAAATCTATAAAACCGCACAACTTTTTTTTGTGCTGAAAAGATAAGTTTTAAACAATGCGCCATTTTTTTTGCCTTTATTTTGTAATCATTGCAATTTACGTCTCCATTTTCATGTGTTACATTTGCAGAAAGATTTCGAAATGCAAGTAACAGATAGTGTAGGCGTACTGCTAAGTAAAATATTAAATTTGCTAACATCATTATTTCCAAGTGAAATGCATAGAGAGCTATATTGGTAAAAAATGTAACCAACAGATTTGAGCGGACAAAGTAATATCCATGAACATAACATCCAGTTAACATCAATATTAAAACAAGGTAAGTAGCAAATATATTGAAATAATACTGGATACGATTTATGAGCTGATGTTTATGTGTGTTTAGAATATTATCGATTTTTTGTATCAACGCATACAAAAAAACATGAGAAGATTGAGATAAAAATCTCGTATGGAATGTATAGCATATTTGTCATAAATACAGTCCGATATATACCAAAGATAATGCTGCAAAACAATTTCGATTAAGGTCAGTTGTTAGAGGAGTAAATAATTCGTGGTAGTTGATAATTATATTAGTTATTGAAAATCCCGTACAAATAATAATAATAAAATTGTAAAATCTCTGAGACGGGCTGACTTCAAAAGTAAATTTATCTTTTATTTGGATCCGGTTTGATCCTAAAGCTGATTGCATTGTATGTATTGGAAAAAAGCATTTTATGAATTCTTCGTTTAATATATGATCTGATAAATATTCAGTTGAATCCATTTTAATGTTAACGTAGACTTTATGGGCTCTAGGTCTTGAATGAAATTATAATGTTTTTTTTAGTACAAATATTCGGTTGTTCAATTATGATATTACACATATGGGAATTAAAATCACCCATAACAATCGACATAAAAAAATGATTTTGTTAATAGGTATCATTATGAAAGTCAGTCGTATTATTAACAATAAATTTATGTAAATTGAACTTTAGGCAGCAATTTAGGACAAACGCTTTAGTTATTTTTATAGTAAAAAAAATCAACGACGTTTCACTCATCCTGATTTGTGCTGGGACCAGGTGCCATACATTTGTGCCCATCCTCCTTTATGACCAACTAAAGTCCGAACATTGAACCAACCAATCAGGGTATAGGGATAACTTATTTTGACAATTTGTTTATAGCGGAATTTATTCAGCAATTTTTTACTAAACTTAGCGTATCGTTCCCGCTCTATTTGTGACTTACAATGAATATTTATAGTTTTAAACTTCTTCAAAAAAGTCACATGAAAAACTGACGCAGATTTTTACGATAGGTAATAATTTCGTCTGCATACCGAATTACTGAAAAATAAATATATCCTTAAAGAAAGCTATGAATACACTAAAGTGTTTTAAAAAGTCCTATTTTGATTAAGACTTTTAACTCATTACACTCACTCATTACACATGCCAGAAGAATACCAAAACACCTATACAAATACACCCTCATACACCAACTCCTAATACATATAAATTCATACACACATAGAGTATATAGCTGTTATAAGTTTCAAAGGTTGGGCCTATAGTAAAGTGAATGGTAACGTTTAGGTATTCTATAGTTTAGTGTAAGTTAGCTAAGGTTAATGTGAAGAGAAGAAAATGAAGGAGTTGCTTGATCAAAAAATTATATTATAAGTTTTTGTTCCAGATCTCCTCAATTATATGATTGTACTCTATAAATAATAAAGCATATTCAGATATAAAAACCAATCCAAACCAACGGAAATCCCAGGTTGAGTTCGAATATCTTGTAGATAGAAATATGTGGCGGTGCAAAGGATGATATTACTAATAAATAAAGAATAATTAAAGGAAAGAAAAATTTCGACACAGGCGGGGATTTATTAGTAATAATCCCCACATGAGGTTTTCATGAACAAAAAGATTTAAATTAAAGGATGATATTGTTAAGAACCAGCTAAAGACCAGCATGTTTCAGCGGACGTGCTCTGTGAGATACGCAGCAGAGGCACATATGCTGAGCCAGAACCGATTCGGCAACCTTTGTAATAACCAATTTTTGAATCTTATAATTTTATTGCCAGATATATTATATTTCTTCTTCTTCTCTTAAAACAAGATTCCACATAAAACATTCTGAAAACTAGCCAAGTCTCTAATAATAAAAAAAAACTAAACATCACGTGACATTGTCATCCGGTGTTGAAAGTACCCACGTTTTGCTAGGACAATGCACTAACGTTATAGGGTGCAGGCTTATCGCCGTTTTACGCAAATACCCAGTCACATGACTAAGTACAACTCAGCCATGTGGGTTTCCCGACGATTTTTACCCTCACCGTAAACAAACATGATAAATTAACCACACATAATGTTTTCTGAAAAGACAAACTGGTGTAGCCCTATCCGGGATTTGAACTCTCATCATCTGCACGGTAAACGGTGTTCTACCAAATGAACTATCACGGTTATCAAAATTGATCACGTAACAATTATATGTTATATGCATTTGACTTCTTATTATGATGAATAAATTAAGTATACATACATATATCGCAGATCAAGTTATCTAGACTAGGTACAACTTAATGACTCATATTATGGGATACATATCTACCCACTGAGCTGTCACGGTTGTTGTATAATTCTTATATTTACAAAAACTTGATTTACTTACTACACGACGTTTTGGCAATTCTTTTGATGCAGATCTGTTTTAAATAATTGGTTCTGTTCTCAAAGTATTTGCCCAGGATTACCAATAAAGTTGTTTTTATATAAAGTAACATAACGTTAACAGATACTGTCCAACAGCCTTCTGTAGCAAAAATTTAAAGCAATACATTAAATTAAAAGGTTAATTCTTACTAGAGCCATCGATATTGTTTTGACTGGCATTACTTCTACTTTAAAGTATGTATAGAAAAAGAAACCATAAAATACACATTTTGCCAACTTGTATCCTAAGAAGTTACACCCATATTTTAACCGTAGATAGTTCATTTTATGGTTTCCTTTATAAATGCTAACAATCCTTTATTATACGGGTATTCAAAATATTTTTTTAGGTTAAGTCATTCAAAAAACCATATTTATAATTATTTTCTTATCACTATACATGATAGCAAATAAAAGTAAAAAGAGTGAATTAATTTTATTGACACACATATGAATTGAAATACATAATTAACTGTTTATTGTGACAATTATATTTGTGGGAGTACTTTTAGAGTGCACACTATAGCGGACTCACTCGCACATAGCACCATCTCACTCATATTCCAACATCGCGGTATGTAAAAGTTTATCGAATTTAGCATAAATATAAATTATAAGTTGGTACACAGAAGGGGACACCCGTACTGGCCAGTATATCTTTGCTGTTTCCACAGTAGTGGTGACTCCTCGATATGAACACACTCTTCTTTCTACTGAATTTCTCGATCTACTCTCAATTTCTACTCCTCGCTTGCCTCACCACACCAATCATTCAGCAGAGCATCTACAGGCACGCAATCACCGGCCTCAATGTCAACACTGAACTTGAGGATGAACTTAAACTCTATGAGGATTCCAATGCATGTGTGAGAGTCAACGGAGAAGACACGGACTGGTTTGAGATTTCTAGGGGTGTTCAACAGGGTTGTGTGGCTTTTCCGTGGCTCTTTAACTTGTTCATGGACGACTGTTAGAAAGAACTACGCGAAAGTGATTATGGACTGAAAATGAGTAAGTTCATCATTAGATGTCTCTTATACGCTGACGATCAAGTATTACTTGCATCAACGGTAAATAAGTTGCAGGAGATGGTGAACATTGCGTGTAAGTCTTTCAAAAGAAAGGGAATGAGAGTGAATGTGGACAAAAACAAAACAATGATTTTTGAAAGAGAGGAAAGTATGACAGAGTGTGACATTGTTATAAATGGTAAGAAAGTGTAATAAGTGAAAGAATTTGTATATCTGGGGAGTTTGTTTACTAGGGATGGAAAATGTGAGGAAGATATTAAAAGGAGAGTTAAAAAGGGAAACGCAGTGCCATGAAGAGTCTGATGTTGAGCCAGTCGTTGCCAGAAAAGGCTCGAATGGCTGTGCATAATGTTGTTCTGGTTCCCACGATGATGTATGGTAGTGAATGTTAGGCATGGCAGAAGAAGCATGAAAGTAGAGTTAATGCAGTGGAAATGAGATCCCTCAGAAGAACATGTGATGTTAGGCTGTGTGATAGAGTGAGAAATACTGTGATCCTTGAACGAGTAGGTTTGAAAGATGACGTAGTATGCAAGATAGAAAAAGGAATGTTGAGGTGGTTTGGGTACATAGAGAGGATGGATGAAAATAAAATAGCGAAAGAGATATATAGAGCCAATGTGGATGGGATTGTTAGTAGAGTACGGCCTCGTAAAACGTTTCTTGACCAGATAGAAAACGTTCTTATAAGGGCGGAGGTCCAAAGTGAGAAGAACAAAAGAGCATGTATGAAAAGAATAATGAATGTAAGGGAAGCAAGAGAAAATTTTCAAGATTGTACTAAGTGGCGATCGGTAGTCTCTGCCTACCCCAATGGCAATAATGGGCGTGAGTATAAGTAAGTTGGTAATTGGTATAAGTTACCTCCTAGCTTTCATATTGTTTATCGACTAGAAGGGGAGTAATGTGGGAGTACTGTTAGAGCGCACCACACTATAGCAGATTCACCTGCACATAACAGGGTCTCACTCATATTCCGACATCGCGGTATGTAAGTGTTTATCGAACTTAGCATAAATACAAATTATAAAATGGTACACAGTAGGGTGTACTGGCCAGTATATCTTTGCTGTTCCCACATATTTTATTATAACATTATTTTTTACATACAGTGTTATAAATTGATTAATCGTACCTTTTCACGCATTTTTGGAACAAAACCAATACAGAATGGAATGGAAACAGTCAACAGTGTCGTTATCATAAGAAGCACCTGAAACAAATAACGAGATGTAATTTCTTATTATTTTATGTAAGCGAATTCCACTAGACGATGACGGCAAAGGATGAGTTTAACTTGATACTAAGTATAAAAACACATCAAAATTCGGCCTTCTGAGAGTTGCAAGAAAGTGATCATGGGGAATTGGTGGATTCATCATTAAATGCCTCTTATTTGCTGTGATCAAGAGTTACTTGCATCGCATTGCGCCGGTTGAAGAGTTGCAAAAGATTATGAATATTGCATGTGCGTCAATGAAAGCAACGGAATGAATGGTGAATGTAAATAAAACTAAAACTATAGTTTTTGAAAGAGAGGAAAAAATTATAAAGTACGTACATACATATACTCAAGGCTTTAAATCCCTAGAAGGTAGCAAGAGCTCAGGAATTAGAATGCACGATTGCAATTATTGTGTTACTTGCAACGCATTTGGTCGGTTGGAGAGTTGCAAGAGATGATGAATATTGCGTGAGTGTCATATTAAAATGAGGGTAAATGTAAATAAAACTTAAACCATAATTTTTGAATGTGATTTTCACGTGATTGCGATACGATTGTATATGTGGAAAGTTTCTTTACTAGAAATGGAAAGTCAGTCGGTTACTGAAAAGGCCCGAATCGCAGTGTTATTTAGTGTAATTAAATACATACCTATAACAAAAAAGCGTCAGCAATGCAGCTAACCCGAAAATAGTTTACAGCAACTTTTGAATTCTACGTTGAAAATAGAATGGAGATAATACCAACCTCAAATCTATAAAGCTGTTCAACAATTTTATGTGCTGTAAAGATACATTTCAAACAATGCTCTATTTTTCCCAAAGAAGTTTTGTTATATTTATTGAAACAGCAAATCTTATTGCAAACTATGTCTTGGTTTTCATGTGTTACATTTGCAGAAGAATATTTAAATACCACAATCACATAGTTGAGGCGTACTGCTAAGTAAAACATAAGATTTCCTAATATAATTATGTCCAAATAAAATGTATAGATAAACGTTATTAGCAACACATTAGTGCGGATAAAGTAATATTCATGTACATAACCTACAGTTATGATTGATATAAAACCAACGCATGTACATAATATATTAGAGTAGTACTGAATAGCTACGTCCACACTGTGCCTTTTCATCTTCAACTTTCGTCTTCATCTTTCTATTCAACTTTCAATTGACGCTTACAATAAGTGAATGCGTTAATTGAAACCAACACCATACTTTATTCGTAGTTTGAGTTTCTGTTGGAAACACGTGCGACGACAATATTTTACTTGGGGGAATATATGCAGCTTACTTGGTCATAAGAAATTCCAGAAAAAAATAAACATCGTTCCTCTTTACTTTATTAGTGTAAAGTTTATTGTTAGGATCCCAGAGTTGTGGAAAGCTTCTGTAATCTTCAATAAAACTTAATGTTAAATCTTTTTCTTCGTCCACCATCTTGATGTTGAACGCTATGACGCACAGAAATCCACCCGACTCCGGATAACTTGCAACACAGCGCGCGCTCCGCTTTCAACTCTCATCGCGCATGCATTAAGGGCATGCCTCACGTGCGCTGTTGACTGCGCTATGACGCATGCCCTTATTGAACAAAAAAAGGCACAGTGTGGACGTAGCTTATACGATTTATCATCTGATATTCATGTGCATTGAGAATAGCATCGATTTTTTGTAGCAGCGCATACAAAAATACATGAGAAGATTGCGATAAAAATCTTGCATTGATTGTATAACACAATTCGGATAAATACCGTTCGCTATGTGTCATCCATACTATCCATACTAATATTATAAATTGGAAAGTGAGTTTTTTTGTTTGTTTATTTGTGCCGATTTCACGCTGTAACTACTGAACCGATTGCTTTGAAATTTTGCAGACGTATAGTTAGAAGTCCAGATTAAATAATAGGGTACTTTTTATTCCGGAAAAAAATATGTTCCCGAGGGAATACTAAAATATTGCTTGCTGGATGGATTGGAAATGGCGCTGTGTGTCGTTTAAAACAAGGTAATATATTGCAACGAATATAAACCAGTCAATTTAGAAACTAAATGATACGATAATGTATCCTTGAAAATGAGGAATTCCCGAGGGATGACGTACAATTTGTTTTATTGTCTAGACAGTTTTTTTCATATCTACTTATCCTGAAATAATCCTGAAATAACTGTAAATAAACGAATTACTAATTGGTTTAAGTATTTACGTTACATTAGTTCTTGAGGTATGCAATAGATGGCGCTGGGTGTTTTTTTAAACCGTGGTATCGATGTTTTTCAAGATACGTAACAAGTTGAATATTTCGCGCTTTAACCTGTAGTTCATACCATTACTCGGTGCACTTTTTGAATCATATACTTACTTGCTGTTTTACTTGATCTTTAGTCTCTATTTTTCATTTTACATTGAATTGTGAATTTTGGCGCTCAAAATCGGTAGGGTATAAAAATGCTGGATTATGCAGCAGGAGCGGGAGTAAATTCAATTGTTTGTCAATAGTAAGACTAAGAAAATACAGGATATTCAAAATTTGCCGACAACGTAAGCGTCTATGTGGCGTAGCGGTAAATCCAACCTCTCTGAACATTTGAGAGACCCGGGATCAAAACTCAAAGGACACAAGCAATTAGTAAAAAGTAAAGTTGTTGTGTTAGGTAAGAATAATAGCTAGAACTCGGACAATCCCCATATTCCCGAGCAATTTCTGCTGCAAACTCACCCACCATCACCAACGGTCAGTGTAGGGAACAGCACCCACCAGGCCTCCGCCCCGCAGCACAAAACTACTATTCGTACTTAGTATTTTTTTTAAATTTCGCGATTGAACATTACAATTAAAGCCACTATTATAACACTAAACCCATGTTATAAGACGCGATTAAAGAACCGAAAATCAATAGTTACTATCCGTACTAATACGACCATTATAACTCGAACATAGAAACTTGGTACAAAATGGTTTGTTTTATGATTGTTATCATATATTTTATGGAACTATGGGGTTAAAATAGCAAATGAAAGTTAGTATATATAGTATAGTATAGAGATTTTTGACATTTTTGCATTTAGAAACTTGAAACTTGGTGCGATTGACTGATATAACCACTACAAAAAGGAATTTATGAAATTCATCCATCAATCTTTCATGAGTATATATACATTAACGGCCATAAATTCCAAAAAGAGGAGCCATAGCTTCGGAGATAGTAATTCTCCAACCACTTTTGGAAGTTGAATGGGGAAAAGGTAGTCAAATAAAGGATTTTAGTGATGGGTCTCCAACTGCATCGCTGACCAATCACTTAAAAAGCCTCAATGTCCTTTATATCTTTTAAACCACGTTTTTTTTATAGATAAACTAAATGCAAAAACTAAAGTCGACGCGGACGTAGTCGCGGGCAAAAAGCTAGTACTTAATAAAACAAAAGAACGGATACGTTTTCGTCAAAAAGTGCAGGTGAAAATACTTCATGGTAGTTATTAATTAAATTGGTTAGTGAAATTCCCGTACAAATCATTAAAATAACATTGTAAACTCTTTGAGACCAGTTGATTTCAAATGTGAATCTATCTATTATTTGGATCCGGTTTGTTCTCAAAGCTGTT
Organism: Bedellia somnulentella; assembly: GCA_963576735.1. Classification (NCBI taxonomy): domain Eukaryota; kingdom Metazoa; phylum Arthropoda; class Insecta; order Lepidoptera; family Bedelliidae; genus Bedellia; species Bedellia somnulentella. Next base: position 18,321,378 of record OY755172.1, read on the forward strand.
TGCATTGTATGGATCGAAGAAAAACATTTTATAAATTTTTCGTTTAATATATGGTCTGATAAATATTCTGATTTGTTCATTTTCTAGTGAATGTCTTCTTCATTGACCGTTATTGAGCGAAATGGTAATGATTATCTTTCAGTGGAGTAATTTGATTGTCTTTTTTATGAAGGACACTTATGGGAGTTGAAATGGCCCGTATCAATAGAAATTAAAACATAATTTTGGTAATAGGTGTCTAATGACATTAAATCCCATTATTAACAATACTAGATGGAAAACGCAATTAAAATAAGCAATAGCAATAATACTTCAGTTTGTACAAATCTAAGATAATTATAGCACTTGTTCAAATAGTCATCTTACGGCATTCCTTAGCGAAGTAATTTAGAATCAAGTCTATTTTTATTTCTATTTTGAGAATGACTTTTAGTTACTCGCCTCACCCATGGCCGAATAAGAAAATATAAAATGTTATATTATTAGTACTTTTTGCTTTTATCAAAATAACCATCAGGTGGTGATTAGAGATCGATACTGATGCCAAAAATGCAATCAGTAAAATTTTTGTCTGTCTGTCTGTCTGTCTGTCTGTCTGTCTGTCGGTTTGTATGTTCCTTATGGAAACAAAAACTACTCGACGGATTTTAACGAAACTTGGTACAATTATTCTTCATACACCTGCGCAGGTTTTTGTATACTTTCCAACAGAGTAGTAAAGGGTAATTTTGGGAAATTTTGGGAAAACGGGAGAAGTTACTCCATTTTTTAAGCTTCCGTCGCGTGTGCAGCCTTAATGGTTAAACTTACATAGAAATCATGTGTGACGGAAATATTCTTCATAAAATTATCTAAAAAAAAAATCTCAGCAGTTTATGTCTATCTTTTACGGTTGACTCACAATAACACGTGTAATTCCTGATAGCTTAGCAGTTCGGATCATTCTGATTATATTTGTTTACTCTTACGTTTGTAAACCTCTCACTCATCCCAAATTTAAAAAAGGTAACATTATTACCTATTCAATAAAAAAAGAATCATAGAAATCGGTAGATAAACACCGAAATTATACATAAAATAAGCCATCGCGCCCGTGATCAAAACCAAATCGTTACTAATTTACATATAACATACTAGATGGCGCCAGTAGTTGCATCCTACAAAAAGTAATGATTAATTTTTTAGATTGTTATAAATACTTCATAACGTTTTATTCCAAAATTTGCTATTAAACGGAAATACTGAACCGTTCATCAAAGCGCATTTAAAATCACCAAACTACACTGTTTAGGGAGTGCTATAAATTTAATAAATTGAAAACATTGCGCTGAATTTCACAATGCTTGAGCAGTGACTGAAGAAAGAAACCTCAGATATTTAAAAAAACAACGCTACCCGTGCGAAGCTGGGACGATCCACTAGTAGATAAATAAAGGAAAGAAAAATTTCGACACCGGCGGGGTTTGAACCCGCACCTCAGGTATACGCCCCTGTCGCTCCGACAATTGAGCTACTTTTATTTACTACTTTTATTTATTACTAGAGAGGTTTGTCAGAATCGTTAAAAAATTGGCCATCTATAGTCTCTGTCTAGCCCATTGGAAACTAATAGAGTAATGATATGTATGTACATACATACAAATATACATATACTCACGGCCATAAATCCTATAAAAGGGTAGCCAGAGAGTCAGAGCTAGAAACTCCTCAGCTAAATTTTGAAGTTGATAAGGGAGAAGATGGCAGAAAGAAAGTGTCGTTGGTGATGAGTCTCCAACCGTATCACCCAAAAACCACCTAAAAAGCTCCGTATCCTTGGTTGCCTCTTACAACACCCATGAGTAGAAAGATGTAGTTTCATTCTAACTTGCACTTTACGGCAATGTATGAATGTATTATTACAAATGGCTTGGTGCCCGCGAGTACTATCGCGTACGTTAAAATAATATATTTTTTTTCATTTGACCTCGGAGGACACATTTGGATCAAATAGAAAATGTGCTCAAAAAGGCAGGTGTCCGCAGTATGAAGAATAAAAGAGCATGTATGAAAAGATTGATGGATGTAAACGAAGCCAGAGAGGTTTGCCAGGATCGTACAAAGTGGCGATCGATAGTCTCTGCCTACCCCAATGGGAACTAACGGCGTGAGAATATGTATGTATGTATGTATGTATTTGCGTGTAAAAAAATTGTGACAATTAGATTTTTGTTTTTTTTTATAGTTTATTTAAATAATAAAATCAAATTTATTATGATTATATGTAATGAAATGAAATGAAATGAAATGAAGCATTTATTCGACGATTATAGGTGTAAAGGTCTTCAGGTATTTACAAGTGCGCAATCGAATATTTATCATTATTAATCTTATATAAATCATGCGAGCTAAAGAAATAATGTCAACAAAAACCTATAAACTACTGGAACCAATACAATACACATGTCAATTTTCTTCAATAAAATATAAAGTTATGGCAATTAACATATTAATTACAAAAAACAAACTTAGGTAATAATAATAATACAATGTCACCAATAGCCTACTAAAAGTGTCAAACAAAGTCAAAATTTTAATAATTTTGTCTTTTTTTTTGAATGTCAAAAAATAATAATAGTAAAGAAATGTCATATTTTTTTTTATATTAATACAGAAATGTCAAAAATACTAAATACTGCATTTTTCTAAGAAATCTTTTACAGAGTAAAAACAATTATCCAACAAATATCTATGCAATGTCCGTTTGAATTCGATTAAAGTCATTTCTCTTAGTCCATGTAGTACAATTATTAAAATGAAGTCTTTACGTGATACGCCTTATACATTTTATCACGTCGTATCTGGATTTCTCTACAAAAAAAGAAGAAAATCTTTTTCGCACAACAATTTCATATTTACGATCCGAACTTTACGAGTGGGCCTATTTTTTCGGCCCCTGTCTTTTTTCGTATGGTGCAAGTGCAACTTTTAAAATAATTAAATTTATTTATCAAGAATTATACAACAATAATAACCAGGTTTTAAAAAACAATGAAAGATAAATATCAAATCAGTTGGTTTATTAACACCATAGCTCAGTTGGCAGAGCGACCGGCGGGTAGACCGGGAGGTTGCGGGTTCGAGTCCTGCTGGTGACGAGATTTTTCTTTCCTTATTCGAAAGTGAAATATTTTATTTATATTTGAATAATCTATTTAAACGTTAATGTGACAACAAATTTTAAGAATTAATTAAAGTTGTTATATTCATGTTTTTGTATCTATTTCTTTGTGTGTTTAGGCATTTTTTATTTATTATATTTTTTTATAAACTAACAAAAAGCTATTTTCTTTTCGTTTAAACCGTCGGGCATGACGTCACGTAAGTCATATGGATTGGAGGTTCGCATAAAATGTGCATTAGTCTCGACAAATAAACGCTCTTACTGTGCTCTAGGGCTTACTTTGCCTTTGTTGTGGTTGGGTACTTGTCTGTATTGTATATTATTATACCGGTTTCTTTGCATTACGTTACTGCTTTTATCGAAATAAGATGTTTTATTTTACTTTTCTATAGTTTGATAATTAGTATCATCACAACAGAGATAAAATCTACAGTTTTAGATAAAAGGCATCAATTTGGGATAGGACGACCTCTGTACTCCTAATTATGTTTCATTTTAGTTAAAATTTTATCATAGAGGGAAAACTAAGCGAAACAATCAATTAGATAAGTCAAATAGCCATGTGATAGATGTTTCATAGTTTGTTTAACGGTTTAAAGTTTTCGGCTTTATGTATGGGTACAATATAGGCAAAAAGTGTGCTCTCTGAAAAACAGATGACAAAAATCCAGTGACAATCAAAACGAAGAGATGATATCTTTGACTTGACCGGGTACATGACATGAACGCTGTGAACCTTGCCTTGTGAAGTCTCTTTAAGAACATACATACATATACTCACGACTATAATTCCCTAGAAGGGGTAGCCAGAGCTTTTGGAAAGTTGAGTGGGGAAAAGATGGTATAATAAAGGTTGTTGGTGATGGGTGTCCAAACGCATCGCCCAATGTTCCCTTTAAAGCCCCAATACCGTTAGTCCCTAGATAGCATTATCCCTTTCCTTGTCTTGGGCATTTGTAAGGGGTTGACTAAGGGTATTGTCGCTTAGAAGTGATTTTTGGCGAGAGACTAGATGGCCCCAACCGCCTTTTTTCTACAATCTTTTTCCCACTCAGCTTTCAAAAGTAGGAGAAAATTTTCTTATTCTAAAGCTCTAGATACCCCTTTTAGATCACACAGCGTTGCGTATAAAAGTATGTATTTACTGAAAAAAACAGATAACTCCACTTTGCGTATTTGTAAGAAAATAAAAAAAGATTTACTTAGAAATTGTATTTGTACGGTACGTGAAGTAAGGTTATAAAGGTGACCGAAGTACATGTCTAAAATTTTTTTTGTTCTTGAAATTAAACACACACACTTAAAATTTTACATAGTTAAAATCGAAACTATTTTCGAATAATTTTATAAAATTGGTTACAAATTGAAAGAATGTAACATTAATGAAATCAGGCGCAAAGTAATAATAACTTTTAACAGAATTATTTATAATTTATCAATAACAGAATAATAACTATTTTATAATCGCTACTTTTGGCTACAGGCGCTCAAAGTTGTAGTGAACAATAATCATCGTACCTTCATCCAATTTTGCATGATATATCTATATGTATTATTTCATGAACTATTCAAGTCCATCCAATTTAATTAAATATGTATGATAAATATAAAAAGCAGTACACAAAATAATCTTGACCCCTTTTTGATACAATAATTTAGTCAGAAGTGGTAGAAAAAAAATTGATTGCATAAACTGCAACACAAATTTCGTTGGATATAATACAAAATAATAATAAAAAATACAAAATGAAATTAATTACTAACATATTTTGAACGTCAAAAGTTAAAATTTAATTACTCTTTCGTTGCTTCAAAAGGTGCTTTTAAAGAAAAGAAACAACAGGAAACTATTTATATTCAGATTTCATTCAATTTTCCGTTTTTCACATATTAGTTTCAGTTTTAAATATTTTTCTAAGTGAACAAACCAAACGCTAGTTTAACATACTTAAACTAATTTGTCTATCACAAAAACCAACAAATAACGTGGGTGAAAAGAACAAAACATGTTGGATCAAAAATTTTCGGTTTCACTGCGAAGCTTCTCAATTATATGATTGTATTGTATAAATTTTATGGCATATTCAGTTACAAAACAAATTAATACAAACGGCAAGCCCAAGTTGAGTTCAAATATCCTGTACACTGAGGTATACGATCTTTCAGCATTAATCATTTTTAACATTTTCTTTGATATTTTTCTGACGGCTTCTGTAAAACAAATTGTAATTAAAATAATTGTATTTTACATACATAGTACATACATACATACATATACTCACAGCTATAAATCCCTAGAAGGGATAGCCAGAGCTAAGGAATTAGAAATTCCTCAAGCACTTTTGGAAGTTGCGTGGGGAATAGATGGTAAAATAAAGGTTGTGGGTGATGGGTCTCCAACCGCAAAAACCCTTAAAAAGCCCCAATACCGTTAGTCGCTTCTTACGTACACCCACCGGAAGAAATGGGGTAGTGCTATTCTAAGCCAACACTACACATCAAATTAAATTGTATTTTAAAACCTACTTTTTAAATATTTTTTACCAAGCGATTATATGTGAAAAGTATATATGATGATGATATAAAGGGCTCCCTAATATGAAATATTCAGTGGTAGATAGATTGCGTGCCCACTATTAATTGTTTGCATTTGACAAAATTTAGTATCAAACTATTAATTGTAAAATACAAATTTTTAAAAACACTTGATTTACTTACTACGCGATGTTTTGGCCATTCTGTTAATGCAAATCTGTCTCAAGCACGCGGTTCTGTTCTCAAAGTATTTGCTCAGAATTACCAATGCAGATATATGTGTATAAAGGAACAGTACGTAAGTAGTTATTGTCCAAAAGCCTTCTTTAGCAAAAACCTAAAGCAAAACAATAACGTTAAACATTAAATCTTACTTGAGCCATCGTTTCATTTAAATTGGAATTTCTTTTATCATTACGAGTGCTGTTTTATGTAACATTATTGTAAAATAAAAAAAAAACACGTACAGTTCTCTAAAATTAATAATGCGCATGCAGATTTTCAGTAATTATCGTATTTCGGAAAAACCCAAATAATTGAATCGTAAGTGCCCTAAGCGGTGCATTTGCATTTTCCAACTTGTCTTAAAGTAATACGAGTCAATATGATATTGACTCGTATTACATGAATTCCTCATGTGGGGATTATTACTCATAAATAAAAGATGTTATTAAAGGAAAGAAAAATTTCGACACTGGCGGGGTTCGAACCCGCGGCCTTCGGGTATCAAAAAACATTAAATTATGTGACAGTTAGGCGTTTCCAACATTTGCATTCTATCTGAAAAGGTAGACAAGTGGCCGTCCGTTACAATTCGGAGGTAGGAAACGCAAACACTACTTGAACGTGTAAAAAAGAAACAAAGGATAGAGAAATTTTGCGCTGGATGCCAACTGACACTGTAGCTCAGTTGGCAGAGCGACGGGGGCGTATACCCGAAGGTCGCGGGTTCGAACCCCGCCAGTGTCGAAATTTTTCTTTCCTTTAATAACATCTTTTACTTTTACTTTCTCTTTATACCTACATATAAGCATATTCTTACGACTATAAATAATAAAAAAGTAATGAAGAGCTTCAGGAACTAAAATGCTACAGCCACTTATAAATGATGAGGGAAATAGGATTGTAAAATAAATAAATTTGATAATGGGTCACTCTCTGCATTTTACATACAATACTTCACATTATTTTAATATTCAGGATTATAAAGCAAGTGAATCATTTTATTTTATACCTTTTCACGTATTTCGGGAACAAAACTAATAAAAAATGGAATGGAAGCAGTAAACAGTGTCATGATCAGAAGTAGCACCTGAAACAATTAACAATATATCATTTTTTGATAGTGCAAGAGAAGGCTAGACTAGACGACATATTAAGGTCATTAAAAGAATTTGTTTACAAATTGTTTGAAAAATCTGGATTCCAGATTGTGAAGAAACAGGGTTTTTTGAAAAAATATTAATGATAATATAAGTCACAAAGTAACAATAACTTCTCCTATAGCAACTAATTTTTAGAGTATTTTTAATATATTTTGGGAACCCTACCCTCTAGATGCTAAATACCGGCAGCTCAATAGGCAGATCTCAAAGTGCTTGAAACGTGACTTGCGGCGACACAACACCGAGCGAATTGAATCTATGATTGAGCAAAACAAAGGCTCCAAGGTATTCGCAAGAGATTTGTCTTTAAGGCAGAACCAGATGACAAGACTGAAGCTCGATGATGGCAGAATTGTTTCCTCCAAGCCGGAGGTTCTGAGAGAAGTTGAAAAGTTTTATGGATAGTTACACACCTCAGCACAAAGACCTGCTGAAATTAGCATGGCTCTGAAACAGTTAAAGAATAACAAGGCAGTGGGTGAGGACGGAATTACGGATGAGCTTTTGAAGGCGGGTAGAAAACCGATCCTTAGGGTCCTTCAATAACTATTTAATACCGTCCTTCACGAAGGGACCTCGCCAGAATCATGGAATAGAAGTGTTGTTGTGTTATGAAAACGCTACTATTACGGTCCGATTCCAGGCCCATAACACGAATCCTATTCAATTGCAGCGAGGAGTGAGACAGGGAGATGTGATTTCTCCGAAACTATTCACTTTGGCATTGGAAGATGTCTTTAAGCTTCTGGACTGGGAAGGGCTCGCAATCAACATCAATAGCGAGTATATCACGCATCTTCGATTCGTTGATGATATTGTAGTTTTGGCTGAAACCACGGAAGATTTAAGTAAAATGGTGAATGACCTCAGTAGTGTATCTGAGAAAAAGGGCCTTAAAATGAACATGGAAAAGACGAAAGTCATTTCGAATAGCCATGTCGTACCCATTCCTGTCGAGGTTGGAGACTCTACACTCGAAGTTGTTGACCAATATGTATACTTGGGACAAACCATTCGGTTAAGTAAAGCCAACTTCGAGAATGAGGTCAACCACCGAATCCAGCTCGGATGGGTAGCGTTCGGGAAGCTGTGCCATATCTTCTCGTACAAAATTCCGCAGAGTCTAAAAACAAAGGTCTTTGACCATTGTGTGTTACCAGTTATGACATACGGCACAGAGACGAGGAGACGTGGAGTGTTACCCAAAGGGCAAGGTGTAAACCGCCGGCCGTTGGGGCTCGAAGGTTCTGGAGTGGCGACCACGTACTGGACGATGCAGTGTTGGTAAGCCTCCCACAAGGTGGAACAACGACTTGATAAAGGTCGAGGGAAGCCGATGGATGAGGGAAGCACAGGACCGGTCGTTGTGAAGATCTTTAGGGAAGACCTATGTCCAGCAGTGGACGTCTATTGGCTGATGATGATGATAGAAATTTTTTTTGACATTACAAAAGACAAGCATTTATTTTATGTTAATATTGTATGACCAATTTTACACCTTTAATATATATAATAAAATATAAACGTTAGCAATGAAACTCCAAAATATCTTATATAAGATCTTTTAAAATCTACATCAAAACTAAAGTGGTGTTAATACCAACCTCAAATCTATAAAGACGTTCAACAATTTTATGACCTGAAAGTATAAACTTTAAACAGTGCAACATTTTTTCCAGCTTAAGTTTGTTCTTATTATTATAGCAGCAAACCTTACTGCAAGTTATGTCTTGATATTCATTTGCACAGGAATATTGAAATGCCTCTTTTAGAAAATGCAGCCGTGTTGCCAAGTAGAACATTAGATTTGCTAACATCAGGATATCCAAATAATATAAATAACAAGCCACGACGGTAAATATTATTAGCAATGAGTTTGTGTGGACAAAGTAATATCCATGAGCACAACCCAAAGCTATCCCTATCAGAAAGATAACGTATGCGCTAAATATATTAAAGTAGTACTGTACACGATTTAGCAGCTGATGTTGATGTGCATTAAGAATAATATCGATTTTTTGCAGCAAGGCATACAAAAACACATGAGAAGATTGTGGAAAAAATCTTGTATGGATTGTATAACACAATTGTGATAAATACAATTGGATATGTGGCAAACAATATATTATTAAAGAGACTTTATTTGAGCCAGAAATTACAGCTGTAAATGTGTCATAGTAGTTATGAATTAAATTGGCCAATGAAATTCCCGTACAAATCATAAAAATAATATTGTAAAATCTTTGAGACCACTTGATTTCAAATGTGAATCTGTTTTTAATTTGGATCCGGTTTGATGCTAAACCTGTTTGCATTGTATGTATCGGAGAAAAATATTTAATAAATTTTTCGTGTAATATATGATCTGATAAATATTCCGAATTATTCATTATCTTGTGAATATAGACTTCACTGACTGTTGCTTGAGTGTGATAGTAATTATGTTTTATTATGAAATAACACTTACGGGAGTTGAAATGGCCCGTAACAATCGAAATAAAAACATTCTGATATCAGGTATCCTAATGACACTCAAGCGTATTATTAGCAATACTCAGTTGAAATTATTTGAAAGCTCTGTGAGTAATTATTATTATAGTACATAAACTATTTATATAATTAGAGCACATGATATTATTGCGTTTTTATGGTTTTCCTCAGAGAAAATGACAGGATCTAAAAATACTTTGAAAATACTTTGCTACTACGCAGGTTATACGGCTACAGTTTTTTTTTTCCTTTTTTTTTTCTTTTATATCTTGGAACTAGTGTGTATGATATTGTCTTTTTATAATTATTTTTCTGTGTGTTTGTGTATACTTATGTGTCTTCCTTTGTACGTGTGTAGCAGCAAATAAATGTTTTTCTTTCTTCTTTCTTTCTTAAAATTAAATGTTAATTTCCAGGAGAATCGAACGTATGGTTCTCTATTAAAATCTGGGCAGCACAGTATTAACAATTTAAATGATAACCTGAACCTTGATTCTGAGAGTAACTTGGGGCAGCTTCTAATCAATTAAGGAAATATTACTTGGCAACTATATGGCTCCGTCAATTCCAGTGCGGCTGCAGTCAAAGATACAAAAAAAATCGACTGGAATATATTTTATATCTTTTTGTTCATGAAAACCTCATCTGAGAATTATTTTATTACTAATAAGTAAAGAATAAATATAGGAAAGAAACATTTCGACACAGGCGGGATTCGAACCCGCGACCTCGGGTATACGCCCCCGTCACTCTTGCCAATTGAGCTATCAATTGCTGCCAGCGCGAAATTCTTCTATCCTTTATTTCTTTTACACGTTTTAGTAGTGTTTGCGTTTCCTACCTCCGAATTTAAAAAAAAATAATAAAAACAAATCGGAGGTAGGAAACGCAAACACTATTAAAACGTGTAAAAGAATAAAGGATAGAAGAATTTCGCGCTGGCAGCTATTGACACGGTAGCTCGTATACCCGAGGTCGCGGGTTCGAATCCCGTCTGTGTCGAAATTTTTCTTTCCTTTATTTATTCTTTATGGAATCTATTTTATTCAATAAAAAAATTGTAATTCTAGTGCTCTCATCAGTCGTCAGTTTACATCCAAAATACCGTAACACTATCTCACCTTCTATATTTTATCTATATCCTACCGCAGGTGTTGTGAGCGGCGACTTAGGATATTGAGGGTTTTTTTTTGAGAGATTGTCGGACTATAAAACGGGATAGTTACATTCACATGGGCAGAATTTAAAAAGAAACCTTTTTAATGGTCATAAAAATTATAAAAAGTAACCATTAAACCAAGCTTCAAGTTGCGTCTCAACCCTACACGTCAATTATCCCTGAAGGGGTTGGCAGAGGTACTTATACTTATGAACATCACGTGACATTGTCAACTGGTTTTCAGAGAATGGTTGGACAGTGTACTGACTTTTTATTTTAAAAGAACAATATGACTCGAATACTACTTTAGTTATTTTAATTGGTTCAAGTAATAAGGTGAATCCAAGTGACTTAAAGAAATCATTTGAGAGGTTAGTTAATTTAAATGTTAGAAAAATAATTATAAGTGACTTCCTATATTCCAAGCATCTTAACTATAAGGTTAACACTAGGATATATAAATTAAATATGTTACTATATAATTTGACTTTGGGATATAGGCAAAAAAAAATTAATTTTAATATAAATAATTATATTAAGAAATCATTAATGACTAAGAGTACCTTGAAAGTACCTGATTATTCTAAAAAACGTATAGCTATGTTACTAGCTAGTAATATAGTATACAATAATGTTATTAATTTAAATAACATAACAATTTCAACTGACTTGGATGCAGTTATTAGTACAAGTACTAATGTATCTGCAAATTTAGCTTTAAACTAGGTAGTAAGACAAAGGAAAAGGCATATATTTCACTAGTTCATCAGAACATACAGAGCCTTTCCTGCAAATTATTAGAATTAGAGTTATTCGTTAATAAGTACAATGTTAAAATACTTTGTTTGACAGAACACTGGTTAAAAACAGAACAAATGAACTTTAGTTTAAAGAATTACATGGTGGGCAGTTGTTTTAACAGGGAGTCCATAATGTGTGGGGGTAGTATGATACTATTATATGTAGACATTAAATTTAAAGAAAGAAAAGACATCTGTAGACTCTCTGTTGAACAACATGTAGAAATCTCATGCATTGAATTGAGCAAGTATATAATTTTGTGTGTATATCGCCCACCCAAAGGTAACTATGACATCTTTGAAGCAGCGATGGAAGATGCTTTGGGGATGGCTTCCCGCAGCTCCAGAGAGGTTGTAGTTTGTGGGGATTTCAATGTTGACTTGTTGGGTGAGGGTCTAGTAAAGGAGAGAATATAAATTTTTTTTCAATCATTTAATCTTCTAAATGTATTTAATGAGCCAACCCGAATTACCTCGACCTCTGCAACATGTTTAGATAATATTTATTGCAATTGTGACTACTCTGGTCACTTCCTTTTTGATAGCATTACCTCAGACCACAAGGGACAATTCATAAATTTAGAATTAACCATTGAAAAAAAAAAGTCAATTGTATGTAGACAGATAACTGAAAAAAAACTTAGCATATTTGAAAATAATATTAGGTCTAGCATCAGCCCCCCAATGAGAAGCAGTGAAACATTAGAGAATTGTCTTTCTTTCATGAATGAGCTAAAAACAGAATTTGACAAAATCTTTAAAACTAAGGTAATACTATGTAATACAAAATGCTCTTTTGCTGAATGGGCCACCGCTGGAATTAGAATAAGTAGAGATCACCTATATAACATTTATAGAGAAAAGTCCTATAACTTCAACCAAGATTTTATTATTTATGTCAGAAATTATTCAAAAATTTTCAAAAAAGTTTGTGGTGAAGCTAAATCTAGATGCATAAAACATAAAATTTAGAATTCTTCTAACAAGAGTAAGACTGTCTGGAAAATAATTAACAGTGAAACTGGAAAAGTAAAGTCCCCGCATGATCTCAATTTATTATTAGATAATGAACTGATACAGTCAAGATCACAAATTGCTGACATTTTTGAAAATCATTTTATAAATACCCCCACTCAGACAACAGAGAAATTAAATTCATGTCCCCAAAAAGCTCTTGAGTTGTTGGAACAAAATGTTACCAAAACAACAGCACAGTTTTCTTTCAAGTATGTTGACAGTAATGATATAATTAAAAATTTTAAAACCATTAATCTTAAAAAAACCGAAGACATAACAGGAATGTTAGTTTTCGTCATAAACAGAATAATAAATATAATCGCTCCCCATTTAACGATACTTTTTAATAAATGTATAGATATAGGAGAATTTCCAGACTGTATGAAGTTAAGTAGGCTCATCCCACTACATAAATCAGGAGATAGTCAGGACTTTACCAACTATAGGCCTATTTCTATTTTACCAGTTCTCAGTAAGGTTTTCGAGAAAATCATGTCCAACCAAATGCTTTCATATTTCAATAAAAATAATATATTCCATGACGAGCAATATGGTTTTACTAAAGGTAGGTCTACTCTAGATGCAGGAGTGTCACTAATAAAACATATTTTTAATTCATGGGAAAACTCCCGGGATGCGTTAGGTATATTTTGTGACCTCACAAAAGCTTTTGATTGTGTAAAAAAGGAAATAGCTTTGACTAAACTTAAAAATTACGGTTTTGACGAGCAAGCACTGTAATTAATGGCATCATATCTTGATAAAAGAACTTTAAAGGTAGATATTAATGGAACCACGTCGAAAGGATCGGAAATAGAGATGGGCGTTCCTCAAGGTTCTATACTTGGCCCATTACTGTTTCTGATTTATATTAATGATTTACCATTTATGGTACAAAAGTATTCTGAGATAGTTATGTTTGCAGATGACACATCTTTAATATTTAATGTAGCAAGATCCTCTACATCTCTTGACGACGTAAATAAAGCTATCTCACTGGTATTGCATTGGTTTGCTGTAAATAACCTGGTTCTGAATGCCAAAAAAACTAAATGTATTAAATTTACTTTACCGAATGTTAGGCAAGTTGATGCCAATATTGTTATTGACAGTGAAAAAGTAGAATTAGTGAAAGAGACAAAATTCGTAGGGATAATAATCGATTCTAAGTTGCAATGGGGACCCCATATACTAACACTTTCTAAAAGGCTGAGCTCAGCAGCGTATGCCGTGCGTAAGATTAGAGAAATAGCAGACATAGAAACAGCTCGCATTGTTTATTTCAGTTATTTTCATAGTATTATGTCGTACGGTATTTTATTATGGGGTAAAGCGGCTGATGTTCATAAAGTTTTTGTCTTACAAAAGCGAGCTATCCGATCTATTTACATGTTAAGGTCGAGGTATTCGTTGCGCGAAAAATTTAAAGATATTGGCATTTTAACTGTCCCTTGCCAATACATATTTGAGAATTTAATGTATGCCAAAAAGAATATAGGCCAATTTAGTAAAGTTAGTGATAGGCATACTGTTAACACTCGGAATAAGGAGAAACTTAACGTACCGAAGTGGAGACTTAATAAAGTAAGTAACTCCTTTATGGGACTATCCCTGAAAATATTCAATAAACTCCCTTCTGACATATTGGAATTGCCTGTGGCATCTTTTAAAAAGGCAATTAAAGCCATGCTTTTAAAGAAATCTTACTACAGTGTTCAAGATTTTTTAAACGACAAGGACCCAACGCGCACATGACCATGTCCGTGAAGCTATAAATCTTCCCTCGTTATTCCTAGGAATAATTGTCTGGTGAGGATTTTTCTTCTCACGTTATGTGATTGGTTTTTGTGATGGACAATTTATTTTAATTATGTCAAACTAGCGTTTGGTTTGGTCGCTTAGAAAATCTTTTGTAAAGTAAAAACATGTTTGTAAACTGAAATTGTACAAACCATATTTTGAAAAAATGAAAAAATGTGAATGTAAAGAGTTTTTTTGTTGCTTCTTCTCTTTACGAACACCTTCCGAAGCAACGGATTAACGATTAATTTAAAACTTTGACGTTCAAAAAATGTTAGTATTTAACTTTATTTTGAAAAATAAACTTTTTGACTTTTTTTGACTTTTTGACGTGATATGGGGTAGGCTTATTGATGGTTGATACGAATACACTGTCATCTGATACTCAGACTCTGCCTTTATGTCCTATATACCATACGACATAAAGGCTTTAATCCTTACATGTCTAAACTATTATTCTGTTATGTTCTTTTCTTTTTTCAAAATTTAAAAGAAACACGTATGCTGTGTGGTGTCGGCTTAGAAAAGCACTACCCCATTTCTTTCGATGGGTGTACGTAAGAGGCGACTAACGGTATTGGGGCTTTTAAGGGATTTTTGGGTGATGCGGTTGGAGACTAATCACCAACAATTATAAGATAGAGCTATCTCTAGAGAGAGAATATAAGTTAGAGGTGTTGGCTGAAATCAGCGTACTCAGTGTTTGTGTTCTGCGAGATTTGCGCTGGGTACATTTCATGCTGAGCCAAGACCTTTTTGGTCTCATTACATGTTGTATTTAATTGTTAATTACTGTTTATAATTTTGTTTTTAATACCAAATAAACATTTTACTTACTGACTTAATTACAACAACCTTTATTTTTACCATATTTTTCCTCTCTCAAATTTCCTAAAGTGGCTGAGGAATTGGCTACCCCTTCTAGGGATTTACAGCCGTAAGTAAATGCATGTATGTATGTAAGAAAATAAACAGAAAATTTAATAATTTACATAACATAAACATAACATAAACGTTCACGCCGTTTTATCCCCGAAGGGGTTGGCAGAGGTACCAATACTCCTGAACTCACATGGCAAGCGCCATCTAGTTTCCAGAGAAGGTACCCACGTTTTGCTTAGACAGGGCTTATTCCGTTTATCCACCCTAAAAAATCCTCCCTAAGGCGGATATTCGGAAACGCGTGTCCGTCTATCCACCCTGAACGGGGTGGATATCCGGAATGCATATTATATGGTTCTTCCGATTTTCTACCCTGCCTACGTACAGTCATTTACAGAAAAAAGACCCCAAGTTTGTAAGATATTTTTATTCAAACTGTAAGTAAGAAAGTAGGTATGTTTATCTTAAGTATTTTAATGTTCACGATGTTCCTTGGACCCATTTTGTGTTGTGTATGTTTCTGTAAATTACTGTATTTGGGGTAAAAAATCGGAAGAACCATATTATATGCATTCCGAATATCCACCCCGTTCAGGGTGGATAGACGGACACGCGTTTATGAATATCCGCCTTAGGGAGGATTTTTTAGGGTGGATAAACGGAATAAGCCTTAGACAGCGTACTCACGTGATAGGGGGCAGGCCTATCGCCGTTTTGTACGAATACACTGTCACATGACTAAGTACAACTTAATAATTTATAAAGTGAGATAAACAAAAAAAAAATAATCAAAATTTTTATTTCCTTTATTTATTCTTTATTTATTAGTAATAATCCCCACATGAGGTTTTCATGAACAAAAAGATTTAAATAATCAATATTTTTTTACAGTTTAATTATGGATTACTATACATCCAGCAGTAGCAATATTAATATTTGACAATGTTAATGTTAGTCTAATATTTTACATGTCATTAAACTGCAGTATTAATACGGCATATTCAGCTGCGTAACCAATTAAAATAATCGGTAAGCCTAATTTCATTTCAAATATCCTGTAAATAGATATAAGCGATGCTTCAGCATTAATTATATTCAACATTTTCTTCGATAGCTTCCTGATGGTTACTGAAAAACAAAGATATTTAATTGTTAAAAAACTTGAAATAATTTGATTAAGAGGTCTTCCTTTGAAAGTTTTTACCTTCTACCTAAGTAGGCATTGTAAAAATTTGACAGCACGTCAGCACGAGCTCCCAATTGAATATGAAGTTCCCCAGGGAAGTATTATATGCCCTACTCTTTTTATCATTTTTATTAATGACTTATGCAAACTTCTCATCGAAAACGGGCAAAATATAACAAATGCTGATGAGACCACAATCACATTCTCAGCGTCATCCCAGTTAGAGCTCCAATCACTTTCTCAAAAATGGTTCACCCTTAATGTTATACTTAACTAATAATTTTCTAATTCAAATCAACTTCACGCCCAAAAACACTTATTGTCATTAAAGCTTACCGATATGCCCACCACTGGATAACTGTACTTATCCAAACACATCTTCCACTCATAAAATTTGGTATGTTGGAATACTATTTGATGAACAGCTTTACTTTGAATACTATGTCAACCTTCTTACTATAGTCCGGTCAATTTAGGCGTAAAATAAAGAGGAAGGTTACATAAATTCATAAGAAGCTGAAAATTGGCACAATTATTCAAAACATGATTATAAATGAAACCTCAAAAGTCCCCATCGTTCCGAGGTGTGCTAAAAATTTTACACGAGTTCAAAGGTGAAAAAATTTAGTTTTTTGCGATTATAAGCGAAACGGTGAGTTTTTTCGCAAAATAACCCAGTACAAAATTGTAGATCAGATAATTCTCTACAAAAAAGATATTAATATTTTTTTTCCTAAAAGCCACCATTTTGAAGATATAACGCGTTGAAAAGTTCGATCATTGGTAATCTTCATACTTTGCACATGTACGCCACGTATGAACATCACTTATAAGGTGTTATAACTTAAATTTATTTGCTATTGGTGATTTTAACTTGTTTTTATACAACCACTTGCTTAGATAAGTTGCGATATGCAACTTTTGTTAAAAATACGCGTAATTAAAAGCAAGTACAACTAGCTTCTTTACCTCCAACCTCAGTAGCTGCTCACCAACATTTATTTCGGGTATATTACCAAGTTCAAGTGTGGCTTGGTAATCAGCTGGACCCTAAAGACTGGGGTTGGAAGTTGGTCGACAATACATTAGAGCCAGTTCTAACTTTACTTCCACCAGCACCTGAGAAACTTCTCAACTCAATATTTTGCAACTGTAAAAAAGGTTGTAATGCTAAATGTGGTTGCAGAAAAGTTGGACTGTTTTGTTCCCTGGCATGCACAAACTGCCAAGGCCGATCGTGCTCTAATGTTGAGTCAGCTAATCTAGAAGACTCATATGATACCAATGAGGAATCGCTAGTGGGACAGTTGATCTGTGAAATAGAAGAAAAAGAAGAAGAAGAAGAACAGGAAGAACAAGAAGAAGACGAAAAACAAGAAACAGTAATCCTGGAAAATTACGAATCAGACGAGGAATATTAATCATTTCATTTTCAATTACACCGCCGTTATTTTAAACAACCGATATGTACAATAATATTTTACAATAGTTTTAAAACAAATAAAATTACTGCAGACCCGTGGAATAGGCCTACGGGGGATACCACGTTAAAATAAAACACGCTAAGTACACTACCTCAAGGTGGCGTGGAAACGAATCGATCGAACTTTTCAACGCGTTATATCTTCAAAATGGTGGCTTTTAGGAAAAAATAATATTGATATCTTTTTTGTAGAGAATTTTCTGATCTACAATTTTGTACTGGGTGATTTTGCCAAAAAACTCACCGTTTCGCTTAAAATCGCAAAAAACTCATTTTTTTGACCTTTGACCTCGTGTAAAATTTTTAGCACACCTCGGAACGATGGGGACTGTTGAGGTTTTATTTATAATCATGTTTTGAACAATTGTGCCAATTTTCAGCTTCTTATGAATTTATGTAACCTTGAATGTATAAATTGACCGAATTACTAGTAGAATCAGAAAATTAATATAAATAGTATTTTCTAAGATTTTCATGATTGCACATTATAATTAAAACAACTATCGATTTTCGGATATTTTAATCGCGTGTTATTACATTATTTTTAAACCCCGACGTTTCAAAAACTTTTCAGTTATCATGGTCACGGGAAGACTGAGGTGTTATTTGTCGTTATACAGTTCTATAAAATTATTAATACTAACTACCTTCACAAAATTTAAGTGACATTTGCGTTTAATATTTGCTATGTACAAAAAGAGCTTATGTTAATTATTAAATAATTAATAATAATAATATATGAGTAAATAATTAATAATAATTTAATGTTTAAAAATAATGTAATAACACGCGATTAAAATATCCGAAAACCGATTGTTGTTTTAATTATAAATTAATATAAATTGGGACATACATACATACATTTACATATACTCACGGCTATAAATCCCAAGAAGGGGTAGCCAGAGCTAAGGAACTAGAAGTTCCTCAGCCACTTTTGTAAAGATAAGTGGGGAAAAGATGGCAAAATAAAGGTTGTTGGTGATGTGTCTCCCTCCAACCGCATTGCCCAAAAATTCCTTAAAAGCCCCAATACCGTTAGTCGCCTCTTACGTACACCCACCGGCAGAAATGGGGTAGTGTTATTCTAAGCCGACACTACACAGCAAATTTGGACACTACGCCATATTGCATTTACTCCTGTGTGTGGAAAAAAATTTAGAGTTTAAAATTAAAACGACTAGTATATTGTTAATTTTTTCTTATGATTTTGTTATATATACCCCGCCCTCTGTTATCTTCTCACACACTGATACATAAACACAAGCACACAGATACGCACTTACAAATACACACACACGCGCGCATATAAATTCGGTCGCTGGCTGATTAAATAGACGAACGTGCAAACGAATTCATATGTGTTATTATTATTTTTGATTAAAAAACTGTTTTATTTGTTATTATTATAGTTAGTACTAAAATCAAAGAAAAAAATATAGAACACGTTTATGCGATGCTGCAAAAAAAACTACTTACAACAAGGGTAACGAACATAAAAAATGATAAGTCATACAAAAAAAGTTAATACGCTCCTAGCAACTAATACTACTTCTCATGCGCATCAACGAAGAGGATTCTGACTCGGCATTTTGTTATGAGTTTTACCTCACAGCACTGATTTTCAGTCAGTCCTATGTACAGTGACCTATATTTTAAAACTTTGTTATAACAAATAACAGTATATACAGTGTATATAGTGGTGCACTATGGCCACGAACAAGAATATAAAATAATATCTATAAGATATATATTATAAACATACTTATATTATTGTGCATATAAACATACTTATTTACTTTACATATATAAATATATGTATGCTAACCGCATGAACATATGACACAATGTATAATACAAGCAATAAAATGTATATTGCGTTGGGAAAAATAAATAAAAAATATATACTAGAATAGGAACTGAATTGAACAGGAGTGAATTTAAGAGGAATGATTAATCATTAATTATAATTAGATAACATATTTTTTTTGCCAGGATCGTTTTAAAGTGGCGTTCGATAAATAATCTTGGCCTACCCCAGTCATAGCTATGGCACGAGGTCGGTGTCGGCGGGCAGGCTGGAGGTACCCAGAGTATATAATTACTGCGGGGACAGGACGCTTAAAAAGCGATTACCGTACTTGATCAACAGTCTGCCCTAGGACATCCGCCTCGAGCCTAATGGACAAAAATTTAAAAACAAATTAAAAAAATATTTTCTTAACTCACTACCATAGATGTAACTAAATAAAAATTTATTAAAAGAGACTCTACCTGCAGACAACTGTAAAACAGTTTTGCAGGGCTTTTTTATAATTAAATGTAACCATTTATATTAATAAAGATAAAAATAAAAAAATACAATAAGAAGTAATGTCATGAGTACACGCATGAATGTATTTAAAAATCTGGAATTACTTACTACATGATGTTTTGGCCATTCTGTTGATGCAGATCTGTTTCAAACACGTGGTTCTGTTCTCAAAAAATTTGCCGAGGATTACCAAGAGAGCTATTTGCATATATACTAGCATTATGTACGTCACTAATATCCATAAACCTTCTATAGCAAAAATCTGAAGCAAATAAATAAAGGAAAATAGAAAATCATACTAGAACTATCAATGTAGTTTTTATTACCCTTACTTAACAGGGCGTCACTTGGCTATGCCAAATGGAGGAAAGGTACCTTAAATATTGAACATGAAACATTTTACTGAAAAATCATTTATTTAAAACAAAGTGTATTATTACGTTTAAAAAACTGATTCCACCGAGAATCTAAACCGCTACGTAAGAAAAAAATACACCCGTAATTATATGATTCAATAAAATTGGGACTCTTCATCATAGCGATTATTTTTTGCCAAGTAACATAGTGTCAAAAATAAAAGGAAGATCATGAATTCTTATAATCTTTACATTCTTAAAACGAAATTAATCAATTTATTTTGCTTTTTTCATCTTGCTGTGATAATTAAATGTAAGAATGATATGTCTGAGTTCTGTTTGTATTTCATGAACATTTTCATACTGGTTCTTGAAAGCTATTTTTTTTTCATAACCACATATAAACATCTGAAACATAGATCTGGGGGTTTTGGTGGCCATCTTATTTGTCCATTTGTTCCAATCCAGGGACAAAAGTGTTCATTGGGGCGTTCAAGTAAGGTTTTGTCATTCTGCAACCGGAAGATTATTTATATCATTTCTTCAAATTTCTAGTACTTCTAATTACTTTTTACTTAAGAGACAGGAGATGTTGTCCGTTACTATTCATGTTCATGTCATCATCCTGGTCCATCATTGGTGCATATACGTTAATAACGGTAGTGTAG
This sequence comes from Bedellia somnulentella, assembly GCA_963576735.1. Classification (NCBI taxonomy): domain Eukaryota; kingdom Metazoa; phylum Arthropoda; class Insecta; order Lepidoptera; family Bedelliidae; genus Bedellia; species Bedellia somnulentella. Next base: position 18,342,616 of record OY755172.1, read on the forward strand.
TTGCCACTGTCTAGGTGCAAGCGCAGCGTGGTAGTACGGTCCGATATGTGAATGGGATTTGCTTCCAGTTTACTGTTTAGATTTTACATTGCAAAACCGACACCAGGCAATCTTGGCTCCGAGGTAGCAGTACCTTTCCAGAAGAATCTATACCCCACGGTGAACAGCCTTTCCCCTCGTTAGCTAGATGAATTTCACGACACCGGTCTTTTGAGGAGGACAAAGGCTTGTCTCACGATTACGGACGAAGCGCACGTTTCATGCCGAGAAAATCTTAGTCTTATTTGCCTGCTTTTGACCAAGAATTTAGAGATGCACAGAGAACCGTGGTTACTACCTCCAAATATGATGGGTAATACTTTGATTAGAACACTTTTCCCTGGACTGGGGGAAGGGACCCTCTAAAAAGAGCTGCTTCGTCACTCAGAGTGCTGCTGGAATGCACCGGGCATTGCAAAGCGAACGCTCTCATTGAGCCACCTTAATGCGGATATCAGACTAAGACTAGCTGAAATCAAAACCAGACCTCTATACCTCTGCCTATTGCCGTAGGACTTAAAGAGTTAGAGTCCATTTTCAGCCGCCAAGTCATTTGCGCAGGAAATATTTTAGTGCACTAAACATATAGAAATGCCTGTGTGCGCGCGAACACTCTTTTATCACTTTCCCTCTGTGCCTGGATTTTCCCTGTGGATGGAACATATTCTCCTTTGTACATGATCCGCTATAATCAGGAGAGGCATAAAATGGTAAAAAATGTTCAGAGGTAGCCAACACCTTCGGGAATATACGGTGTCAAGCTTTGAGTTTGAGATGAGAATATGTTGGGGATGGGCATTGGGTCTCTAACCGTGTTGCCTAACAAAAATTAAAAGATATATTTTAACTGCAATATTATAAAGTGAACAAATATTTTTTTCATACCTTTTTACCGATTTCTGGTACTAAACAAATAAAGGATGGAATGAACATAATTAGCAGTGACATTATAAGAAGTAGTACCTGAAACAGAAATGTAAGTATATTATTTTATTGATTTAATTATCAGTAGAAGACGACCACAAAGGACCAATTTGGATTAATAAGTCGTTTGGCAAAATGGGTGTTGAAAAAATTGTCAACTCTCTGCATTGCAACTCAAAAATGATAATTCTAGAAGTCAAAATTGATGATAGTACAAACCTCAAATCTATAAAGCCGCGCAACTTTTTTTTGTGCTGAAAAGATAAGTTTCAAACAATGCGCCATTTTTTCTGCCTTTATTTTGTAATCATTGCAATTTGTGTCTCGATTTTCATGTGTTACATTTGCAGAAAGATTTAAAAATGCGAGTAACAGATAGTGTAGGCGTACTGCTAAGTAAAATATTAAATTTGCTAACATAATTATTTCCAAGTGAAATGCATAGAGAGCTATATTGGTAAAAAATGTAACCAACAGATTTGAGCGGATAAAGTAATATCCATGAATATAACATCCACTTAACATCAATATTAAAACAAGGTAAGTAGCAAATATATTGAAATAATACTGGATACGATTTATGAGCTGATGTTTATGTGTATTTAGAATATTATCGATTTTTTGTATCAACGCATACAAAAACACATGAGAAGATTGAGATAAAAATCTCGTATGGAATGTATAGCATATTTGTGATAAATACAGTCCGATATATACCAAAGATAATGCTGCAAAACAATTTCGATTAAGGTCAGATGTTAGAGGTGTAAATAATTCATGGTAGTTAATAATTATATTAGTTATTGAAAATCCCGTACAAATAATAATAATAACATTGTAAAATCTCTGAGACGGGCTGACTTCAAAAGTGAATTTATCTTTTATTTGGATCCGGTTTGATCCTAAAGCTGATTGCATTGTATGTATTGGAAAAAAACATTTTATAAATTCTTCGTTTAATATATGATCTGATAAATATTCAGTGGAATCCATTTTAATGTTAACGTAGACTTTATTGGTTCTATGTCTTGAATGAAATAATAATGTTTTTTTAGTACAAATATTCCGTGGTTCAATTATGATATTACACTTATGGGAATTAAAATCACCCAAAACAATCGAAATAAAAAAATGATTTTGTTAATAGGTATCATTATGAAAGTCAATCGTATTATTAACAATAAGTGTATGTAAATTGAACTTGCCTTATAAAAATAGTTTAGGCATTTAATATAAAAAAAAAATTAGAAAGTTTTAATAAAATTTGTAAAATTAAAACAATAATTTCATATGGCGACATTAGAGGCGCTGCACAGTTAATAATTTATAGTAACATCTAAGCTCCAGAGACTCAAACAGGGGTTTGCTAGAAGTTAAAGAAGCTAGATGCGTCCGACCAAGCTAGTGTCGTCGCCCCCGAGGCAACAGCAGAGAAAACGCTGCCTGACCTTAAAGAACGGATATGCAGCTGGCCTCGATCGTCTCACATTACAACACCTCAAAGAACTTTTTTGTTGGGCCGGCGGGGAACACAGAGATTCGTTTAATAGAATGTTTTGAAATGGAGGTCGTGGGTTCGATCCCTGCGGGTATAAAAAAAAATCTTTCCTTTATTTATTAGTTACAGAGATTTGTTACTTGCTCAGTTGACCCGCTTAGTGGACCTAATGCTGTCGGGTCGAGTTTGTGACGATATTTTGGGGCAATTATATGGTGCAATGCCGTGTAGTGCCGGCTTAGAATATCACTACCTCTTTCTACCCACAGGTATCGCAGGAGGCGACTAAGAGTATGGGTTTTTTTAAATGGTTTTTGGGCGATGCGGTTGGAGACCCATCACCAATAACCTTTATTTTACCATCTTTTCCCCACTTAACTTCCAAAAGTGGATGAGGAATTTCTAATTCCTGTGCTCTAGCTACCCCTTCTAGGGATTTATAGCCGTGAGTATATGTTTGTATGTTATAAAATAAATAAAAATATTTATATTTTGATATAAAAAAAAACAAAATTAAAACCATTCAGATTATTTTACTGTTTTATTGCAGATTACTATACATCATTGGCGGTAATGTATTTGACATTGTTATGTTTGTGTAATATTTTAAAATTGATTATACTGCATAGTTAATATTGCATATTTAGCTGCACAACCAATTAAAACAAACGGCAAGGTTCGTGTTGTCTTATTCGTATGGGTTCGATTTTGGTTTGAAACAAGAAATCAAAGTCTCTGCCAAATTCCGGCCCAACCTTTCATAATACAAGAGTTATTAATATCTACATTACATTTAGTATCTTAATGTAAAAAAAACAGGGAGCTAATCCTTCAATTTTTTTTACATTCTATATAAAAAGGAATGTAGAGATTGTTTGGGCACATAGAGAGGATAGATGAAAATTGGTGAAAGGGATAAAATGAAGAATAAAAGAGCATGTATGAAAGGATTGATAGGAAACGAAGCTAGAAAAGTTTGCCAGGATCGTACAAAGTGGCAATCAATAGTCCCTGTCTACCTCAATGGGAACTAAAGCTCTGACTATATGTTATGTTGTTAAGTTATCTAATCTCATCAAGAAAAAAATAAGTTTAAACTTATATGTAATAATATTCGCATTCACTTGGTAAACTTAATAAAAAGTTAAATGAATTACACATATCGGTGCAATGGGGAAACGGGGCAAACTAGGTGAGGTGGAGTGATAATTGCAGTTCAAAGGAAATACAAGGCATGTGAGCAAATTCAGTGGAGGTCGTCGGCTGAGGACATATGGGTCAAGTCAAAAAGTCAAACAGTTTATTTTTTAAAATTAAGTTAAATACTATCATTTTTTGAACGTCAAAAATTTTAAATATATCATTAATTCGTTGCTTCGGAAGGTGTTCGTAAAGAGAAGAAGCAATAAAGAAACTCTTTACAATTACATTTTTTCAAAATATGGTTTGTACAATTTCAGTTTATAAACATGTTTTTACTTTATAAAAGTTTTTCTATGCGACCAAACCAAACGCTAGCTAGACATAATTAAAATAAATTGTCCATCACAAAAAACCTATCACGTAACGTGAGAAGAAAAATCCTCACCAGACACTGGGTTTCACGTCGTATTAAAGATGAATCATGTAAGTACCGAAACATAAATATTTGTACCATATATTTATGCAGTGAAAGCCATGGTAACTCAGTCTCAACTCAGCTTCATAACTTTTGTGATAGACTGTTTAACATCTTTACGTCTACACCTAATGACGAATACGTTGTATTGGGTGATTTCAATTTACCTACTATAAGTTGGGATAACGAGAATAATAAACCCTTACAAATTTTAGGAGAAACGCAGTTGTATTTCTGTGACACATTGAATCAATGCGGTTTAAATCAATATAATTTAGAAAAAAACAGTAACGGCCGTACTTGACTTAGTACTATCGAATTTAAACCTAGTCGTAGAGTCATGCTCTGCACTGCTGGTGCCTGAAGATCTGCAACATAAGTCATTAGTAATCACATATAAATTATCTCAGTTTCAATAGTTACCCCACAGAAAAACATTGAGTTATCTGTACCACAAGGGTGATTATGACAATTCATTATTGAAATTAAATAAAATCGATCGCTTGATTCTATAGTCAACCGATTTTACGATGTTATGTATATATAATTATAAGGGGTGTAGTAGGGTGCTTAATAGGTTTGCCAGCTGGCCCTGTCACTTATAGGGAGGCAAATCGTACTGACAGGCAGTCTACAAACTCTCACCGGTGGCTCCAAGTAGTTGTTGTGCACACAACGGCCACACCCCGGTAAACCACGTCGGCTCGTGGGCTAAACCCGGTGAGGGGCCCTGTTTGCGTTAGCAGACAGGGTTATCAAGCGGATACCTCCCGCAACGTGCATAAGTCTAACTCGGCGGTGAAGGCAGCTCACGCTGATAAGCTTCGAATCCTGGCGGATCCGGCGAGCTAGCAAGGCAATGTCGATGGCCTAGGGCGGTAGTTGAGGTAGAGTTTTGATTTCCGGCCAGAGACTGCATCCGAACCTCCCGCCAGTCGTAGCGGACTCCGTTCCACTGGGTTACGGGAGATAAGGACGAGAGAGGGCATCTGCGATGGCGCGACCGCTTATGCACTAAAAAATTCTCCTGCGTAAGTGACTGCTTCAGATATTGGACTACGATGACGTAAAGTCCCGTGGCGATGGGCCGAAGTAGAGAGGTTCGGTTTGATGCAGACCGGGCTTTGTCTGAGGCCTGCACACGGGCGGCTCTGGGGGTATTCCTAGAATGCCGTGGTCGTTTTTACTCTGCATTAGGGGTGACAGAGAGGATTCGGCAGCACCTGGAGTGACAGAGCAGCCCTATTTAGGGAGTGCACTGCTCTCCATGCTCAGCCATGGAGGGGGCTAGAAAAGGTGCCCTAAAAATTGCTCGCCCCAACCTATAGGTATGGTAGTAACCGCGGCTGCCTCCGCATCCTTCAATTCGTGGTCGAAATAACAGTAAAAGTAATCTAAAAACACCAAGAAAACTGGATATGACTTTTGGCGCATGGAATGTAAGAACACTCCTTGATCGAGAAGCTAACGCCTGTCCTGAACGGAAGACCGCCATTGTGGCCCGCGAACTTTCTCGCTATAACGTGGATGTAGCTGCTATCAGTGAAACACATCTCGCTGATGAAGGGGAGCTGATGGAACACGGTGGTGGATATACTTTCTTTTGGAAAGGTCTTGCTTCCTCCGAACGCCGACGATCAGGTGTGGGCTTTGCGATCAAGAATCAGCTTGTGAACCAGCTGAAAGAGTGCCCGGTGCACATCTCAGACCGAATTACAACCTTGCGTCTTCACTTGGACAATAATAACTACCTTAATGTCATCAGTGTCTATGCTCCCACGCTTGACAAGCCTGATGACATAAAGGACCAATTTTACGAGGAGCTGACTAAATGTATTGATCAGGTACGTCCCAAGGAACAGATACTAATACTGGGGGACTTCAATGCCAGAGTAGGACAGGACTTCACAGCTTGGCCTAAAGTCCTGGGCAGGCACGGAGTAGGTAGCATGAACGATAATGGACAACTGCTGCTAAATTTTTGTGCTCAATTCGAGCTGGTGATCACAAACACTATGTTTAGACTCCCGGCTAAGCACAAAAATACGTGGATGCACCCAAGATCTAAGCACTGGCACCTGATTGACTACGCCATCGTTAGGCAAAAAGATGTTTCCCAAGTCCAAATTACCCGTGTAATGCGTGGTGCACACTGCTGGACAGACCACAGACTTGTAGTCACTAAGCTGCGCGTCCGCCTCCGACGTCCTCGCAGATCCGTCAGAAGTAAGCCTCCGAGCTTAAACGTGGAAAGGCTTAAGGATCTCAGGACGAGGGAGAAATATGCCGAAGCATTGGCTACTGGGCTGCCTCGCACAAAGAGTGAGACTGGAAACATCAGTGCTGACTGGAAGTCTCTGTCTTCTCATATTTTAGATACCGCCGCAGTTACTTTGGGTCTAAAAGTTCGTAAAAACGAGGACTGGTTTGATGAGAATGACGGGGCGCTTAAGGAAGCTATTGATAGACACCGAGATCTCCTCCGGCAGCACAGAAAGAGCCAAAGTTGTGTTGCGGAGGTCAAGCAAAGTGAACTGGATCTGCGGAGACTTACTCGGGAAACTAAAGACAAGTGGTGGCAGGATAAGGCTCGCTACATGCAGCAGCTCGCAGACACAAACCAGCTGGGAGATTTCTACAGTGAGGTGCGGAAGTTGCTGGGTACTACTTCTCTTGCAAAAGTGCCACTTAAACCTGCCAGTGGTGAAGGCCTCCTTATTAGCAAGGAAGAAGTACTTAAGCGATGGGCAGAATATTTCAACATTCTGCTGAATGTGGACCGGTCTGCTGATATGGACCACATTCATTCGATGCCTCAGCTCCCCTTTGATATGGAGCTGGATGAGCCACTGTCGCGTGGCGAGGTTGTTCGTGCCATCAAACAACAACAAAACAAGCGAGCGGTTGGCGTTGATTTTATACCAGGAGAACTGCTCAAATACGGCGGTGAGGAGCTGCATACGGTTATGTGGGAGCTTTTAGACCTTATGTGGAAAAACGAACAAGTCCCATCATCGTTTAAAATATCACGCATAAGGGCTCTATACAAGGGCAAGGGTGACCGCTCCGACTGCGGTTCCTACCGCGGTATTTCGCTTTTAACAGTCCCTGGAAAAGTCTTCGCCAGAATACTATTGAACCGCCTGACGAAACTTTCAGAAATGATATTGCCAGAAACCCAGTTTGGCTTCCGACCTGACCGAGGCACAGCTGAAGCTGTCTTCTCAGTGCGTCAACTACAGGAGAAAAGCAGAGAGCAGGGCCGTCATTTGTTCCTGTGCTTTGTTGACCTCGAGAAGGCATTTGACAGCGTGCCTCGAGAAGCCCTTTGGTTGGTGCTTAGTAGGATGGGATGCACGGAGAAGTTTGTGAGACTCCTCAAACTCCTCCACGACGACATGGAGTGCTGCGTTGCAGTCAGTGACGAACAATCAGAGTTTTTCCCCGTAACCTGTGGGGTTAAACAAGGCTGCGTTCTCGCGCCTACTTTGTTCGCACTGTACTTTGCAGCTGTAGTTCGCGAAGTCTTACAGACTACTCAAAAAGGTGTTCGCATTCGTTTTCGCACTGATGGCAATATTTTCAACCTGGCGAGGCTAAAAGCTCGCACTAAAGTCTCTCACGCTATTGTCACTGAGATCATATACGCGGATGATCTATGCTTTGTAGCAGAATCCTCAAACGACCTGCAGCAGCTCATGTCCGACTTCGACAAGTCCTGCCGGAGATTCGGCTTGAAGATTAGCGTCAAGAAGACGGAGGTGATGTCTTCGGGTACGGAGGCTCCTCAGGCGCTAAAAATCAAACTTGGCGAGGACGAGCTGAGGCAGGTCGATAAGTTCCGTTATCTGGGGAGCATTTTAACATCCAAGTGCGACATGGAATCCGAAGTTAACAGCAGGATCGGAGCTGCAGCTGCAGCCTTCGGTAAGCTAGATTCCAAGGTCTTCTGCTCGCATGATCTGAAGATAGCGACAAAAGTCTCAGTGTACATGGCGGTTGTGTTACCGACAATCCTTTATGCTGCGGAAACATGGACCGTGTACCGCCGCCACATACGCATGCTAGACCGTTTCCACCTCAGATGTCTGCGGAAGATCCTAAAAATAAAATGGTCTGATCGCGTGCGTAACACTGAGGTGTTGCGTCGAGCAAAAGTTGATGGCATTGAGGTTTACCTCATGCGACGACAGCTCCGGTGGTGCGGACACGTTTCAAGGATGGCAGAACAGAGGGTCGCCAAGCGCATCTTTTATTCGGAACTTGAGGAGGGCAAGCGTAAGCATGGCGGACAACTCCTCAGGTATAAAGATGTGCTGAAGCGACACATGAAGAAGTGCGGCATCAAGAGCTCTCAGTGGGAAAAACAAGCCTCCATAAGACCGGAGTGGAGGACTTTGGTTCATACCAAAGTCCGTGACTTTGAAATTCTTCGGCGCGCTGAGAGTGATGCCAAACGCGACGAATTAAAAGCCCGACCACCTGCGCTAATACTATATAATTATAATAATGGGGTGCTCACATGCCCGCAGTGTGCGAGGATCTTCACAAAGAAGATTGGCTATGTCAGCCACATGCGAGCCCACGACCGGCATCCATAGAGGACACGTTGAAGCAGTCGCCGTGACCGAAATCGGTTGGACATCATCATATAAGTTTGTTCCAAAAAAAATTTTTTTTAATTTTCAATATTCCCCTCGGTACGATAATAATAGTTTAATCAGAATAATTAATGCAAAAAATAAATATCACCGCAAAAAAAAACATTATAAAAATAAATCAGATTATATAACTTTTTCATTCTTGAGAGCAAGAGTGATGCAAGAAGATGAGAGATGTTTTTTAATATATGTTTCTCTTATAAACAATATTATAACGAATCTTTTTTGTTTTTGAAATTACATTAAAAATAATAAAAAGGGTTCGCATGGTACCTACTGGGACACTCAGAAAATTTTGCGAAAATAAAAAAAAATGTTCTATGGAAAAAATGTTTTTATTAAATCTTTTCAAAGTACTCTCCACCAGCATCTATACAAAATTTCATACGTCTAAACCAGTTTTCGAAACACTTTTTCCAGTCCGCCGCAGACACCTCATTTACAGCCCGCTGAAACGCTGACAGCGCATCTACCGGCGATGAAAATTGTATCCCTTTGAGTTGATTTTTTATTTTAGGGAATAAAAAGAAGTCACACGGTGCCAGGTCAGGGCTGTAAGGAGGGTGACCCAAGAGTTTGACCGGCGTGCTGTTCAGGAAGTCCGTCGTTTTGAGCGCGGTGTGAGCGGGCGCGTTGTCGTGGTGAAGCAGTAGCCCGCGGAGCCCTGTGTTTGGTCGATTGTTGCTCACAACTGAGAAAACTACTGGAAAGCATTTAGTAGTATACCAGTCTGCGTTAATACTTCTTTGATCAACCAAATAGCCAGTCATATTGAAAAAACTTGCGATCAAAATCGTCCCACCGCTTCTAGATCTCTTCGCTTTGGTAGGGGTCGCTTCGTTTCTGGATCGTATTGATAAATTCAGGACTCATCACCTGTAACGATGTCGTAAACACGCCAAGATGAGCCAGCATCAAATTTATTAATCATATCACACCATTCCACCCGGGCCTGTTTCTGTACCTCGGTGAGGTTGTGTGGCACCCAGCGTGAAACTATCCTCCTCACGTGAAGATGTTCGTGTAAAATGTCATGAACGCTTCCCGATCCGTTGAATATCTAGATACGTTATTCGCCTATTGTCATGAATTAAATTTTTCACTTCCACCACGTTTTCATCCGTAACAGCCGTTAGAGGGCGACCACTTCTTTCTTCATCCCGCAAAGTTAATCGACCACGCTTGAATTCGTTATACCAACAATACACGGTTGCCTTGGAAAGCCCTTCATCCATAAACGCCATGATATGATTCGTCTGGTTTTAAGCGACATTTGAAATTGTAAAAAATCATAGCGCGAAAATGTTTCCGGCTCAGATTCATTTTTCAGTAAGACACGACAATTTAAAATAGCTCGTAAAAAATAAAGAGGGAAATTTTAAAATTGGAACGTACCTTTTTCATTTATAAAGACTCATATTTCCAGTATACATTACAACCGGCCAGTGTTTCATACATTAAAACCTTTTTTCGCAATACTTTCTGAGTGGCCTGGTATACCTTCTTCAATGTAATATGAAAATTGTACTTATGATATCGAAAATGGAGTCAGTAATGCTTTCAAACTATACTTTGAGAAAAATTTATAACATACATACATACATACATATACTCACGGCCATATTTCCCTAGAAGGGGTAGCCAGAGCTAAGGAATTATAAATTCCTCAGCCACTTTTGGAAGTTGAGTGGAAAAAAAAATTTATAACTAAAAAAATATATAGTGGTGAGCAGGTTGACATCATTTTAACAGATTTCAAAAAAGATTTCGATCGTATCATCGTTCATGGGGATCTTCTAAGATGGTTTGCTTCCTACATTGAGAATTGAACGCAGTCTGTTGTTGTCAATGGTTTTAATTCTGAATGGACTCAAATAAAATCAGGAGTGCCGCAGGGTTCATTGTTGGGACCTCTCTTGTTTGTTTTAAAGCATCAAAGGTTTTATTATTCGCGAATGATTCGAAAATCATGAAGTCAATTCAAACTCCAAATGATTGTGAAAGCCTCCAGGATGACTTGAAAAGATTTGAGTTTTATTGCGCAGATAACAAACTAGAATTAAATGTCAACAAATGCTTTGATATGTCGTTTACACGTAAAAATAATAAAATATTTCATACCTATTCAATTAAACAATGTCAATTAGTGAGAATAGTTAATACTCGCGAACTCGGCATCACCCATGACACCAAATTGCTCTATGATTTACATATTAATGACATAGAAAATAAAGCTTCAAGTACTCTAGGATTTCTTATTCGATCATGCAAGTACTTCAAAAATGTAAAAACATGACAAATGATGACAGCTATGTGTTACGATGTAAAACGTTCTGATAAATGAGTTTAATAAAGTTTTTAATGTAAAAAATGTAACTATTACCAGTAAATTTAAGTTTTGTGAGTGGGCAACTCGAAGTATTTATAGATCGAGAGAAAAACTCTTCGATTTATATGATCAGAAAGCTTATAGTAATAATAATGAATTGAGAGAATATGTAAAAAAATACTCAAATATATTTAATAAAGTATGTAAAGAGGCTAAAGCCAGATACCTAAGCCGACGTATCCGAACATCCGATAATAAAGTTAAAACAGTGTGGAATATTATCAACACCCAAACAGGCCGAGGTAAACCATGTGATCAGGAGTTCTGTGTTCGATCTGATCAAGGTCTGACTACCTCTAATGAGAAAATCGCTTGTATTTTTGAAAAATATTTTACTGACATACCATCAAAAACAACTGCAAATTTAAACACATCGGTTGTAAAAGCTCAACACTTGTTACAACAAAATGTTGATAGTTGCGAAACTTTGTTTTGTTTTAAAGATGTCAGCCCTAAAGATATCGAAAAATGTTTTAAATCATTTAAATTGAAAAGTTCTGAGGACATTTGGGGTATGTCGGTGAAAGTTTGCCATAATTTTATTGTAACTTTGTCTCCATATTTAGCAGACATATTTAATGAATGTATAAGAAATAAAATATTTCCAAATCTCATGAAACATAGTAAAATTGTACCTCTTCTTAAATCCGGAGGAGATAAAATTAGTCCTGATGGTTATAGACCCATATCTATTCTGCCAGTTTTAAGTAAAATATTTGAAAAACTAATGTTCAATCAAATGCTTTTGCATTTCGCTTCTAACAAATTGTTTCATCCAAAACAATTTGGCTTTACAAAGGGCCGCTCTACCACCGATGCAGGCGTTGCCTTAATGAAACATATTTTTGATTTGTGGGAACGTAAAAATGACGCTATTGGTTTGTTTTGCGATCTTACGAAGGCATTTGATTGTACAGATCATGAAATCCTTTTTATTAAATTAGAACATTATGGCATACAAGGTGACGCACTTAAATTAATAAAGTCTTACTTTTCGGATCGGATACAGAAAGTGCAAATCAATAATACAATATCACCTGGAACTCATGTAAAAACGGGTGTTCCGCTGGATTCTATTTTGGGCCCATTTTTATTCTTGGTTTATATTAATAATTTGCCGTTCATGGTCGAGAAAATGTCCGTGATAGTGTTATTTGCTGATGATACTTCCTTAGTATTTGACGTTAAAAGAAATAATGAGAATATTGACGAGGTAAATAACACGGTTTCACAGATTCAAACATGGTTTGCTTCCAATAATCTTGTACTGAATGGCAAAAATACTAAATGCATCAAATTTGTATTACCCAATGTTAAGAGCGTTGATAAAGAAATAATTTTAAATAATGAAAATATAGTTTATTCGGATGACTCAGTTTTCTTAGGGATAACTCTAGACTCCAAGCTCCAATGGGGACCCCACATTAGCTCACTAGCTGGCAGGCTAAGTAGTGCTGCATATGCCGTTAGGAAAATAAGACATTTGACAGATGTACAGACAGCTCGATTAGTTTATTACAGCTATTTTCATAGTGTAATGTCTTACGGTATTTTACTCTGGGGCAGAGCGGCTGATGTTGGTTCCATATTTATTCTCCAAAAGAGAGCAATAAGAGCTATATACAATTTGAGATCCCGAGATTCCCTGAGGGAATTGTTTAAAACAATAAATATAATGACGCTGCCATGTCAATATATTTATGAAAATATTATGTAGGTATGTAAGAAAGAATCAGGCCTCTTTTGTGAAAAATTGTGACAGACATATTCAAAACCTGTGAGACAACAATAAAATTTCAGTACCAAAATACAGATTGTCAAAAGTAAATACATCTTTCATGGGGATATGCGTAAAAATGTATAATAAAATACCTGAGGACATTTTAAATTTATCAGAAACAAAATTCAAAGCAGTAGTTAAAAAAAATCTTAGTTCGAAAGCCTATTACAATGTTAATGATTACATTAATGATGAAGTGGCTTGGTGTCATCAGGGCTCTGTGCAGGATGTTTCCGGGCTAACACCAAAATTGTAATGGACGTAAAAAAAGATGTGTGTTGACGAGTTTCTTACGGGTTCTTCTCTCAACAAAACACCTTCCGAATCCGAAGTAAACTTAGTATTGTGTTGTAATTTTGACGTTCAAAAAACAAAGATTTATCTTTTTACTTTGAAATAAATGATTATTTTATTTTATTTTATTTTAAAAGGCATCACATATTACCACTATAGTTTAGGAGACAGATTGCTGATGCAGACTTTATTATCAAGACAGCCAATAATTTAATAGACTGTTCTGAGTTACTGGAACATATAAAGCTGCGAGTTCCAAAATCATCTAACCCGCGTCACCCTAGTGAACTGTATATTCCGAAATGTAGAACCAATTATCGGCAGAACAGCTTTTCCATAAGGGGCGCTAAAACTTTTAATATCTTTTCCAGAAAACTGAATATGGACTTATTTAATATTAATTCTGGCACATTTACGATAATGGCAGCGAAATCTTTTTTTGATGCTGAGAAAATATGATAATTAATTATTTATTTAATGACATATTTGTATTGTATCGTTATATATATATATATATATATATATATATATATATATATATATATAACACAATATTCTATAAAAAATACACATATAAATAATTGAGTGAGTATGTTTATGTTTATTTTATTGTGATATATATTTTTACATTTATAATTAATACCTAGTTAACATTTAATTTTACTGTCAAATTTGAGAAGGACTTAGGTTCCATATTTTTATTGGTGAAAACTATTAGGCTAATGTGTGTTAAAAGTTTATCCTAATTTTAAGTATCACAGCTGTTTGTATTCCTTGTGTAAATAAATAAATGAATGTGTTAATGATAAATATAATTCAGCCGTGATAGCCCAGTGGGTAGAACACTCGGTTATCGTGCAAACGACTAGTGTTCAAATCCTGGGTCGGGCCTACACCAATTTGTCTTTTCTAAAGACATATGTGTGGTTAATTTATCATGGTTGTTAACGGTGAGGGAAAACATCGTGAGGAAACCCACATGGCTGAGTTGTACTCAGTCATGTGACAGTGTATTCGTACAAAACGGCGATAGGCCTGCCCCCTATCACGTGAGTACACTGTCCATGCAAAACGTGGGTACTCTGAACACCGGGTGACAAAGTCACGTGATGTTCAGAAGTATTAGTACCTCCGCCAACCCCTTCGGGGATATTCGGCGTGAACGTTTATGTTTATGTTATATTATGTTTATAATTATGCACTATTATAGAAGATAGTACGTTTGAAAACCAAATAGAAAACGTTTTTGCAAAGGTGAAAGTCTGAAGTGAAAATAATAAAAGAGCATGTATGACAGTAAAATTGAGAAGAAACCAAGAATCGTGTAATGGTGCATAAAAAACGTTTTAATAATATATTCTATTTTTCATCAACATAAACAAAAAAATAAAAAGTTATAAAATATTGAAGAACATTTTAAACCTGCGAAACACTTTCTGTAGTCTCCATACGAGGCAATTGTGCAAGTGGGCAAGTGATTATTGTGCGATGTAGAAGTCAATCACAAATAATCCTTAATTATACAATCTTCACATGCCATTCGGCTATAAAACCCTAAAAAACTTGAATCACTTACTACATGATGTGTTGGCCATTCTGTTGATGCAGATCTGTCTTTAACACGTTTTTCTGTTCTCATAATATTTGCTCAGAATCACCAAGACAGCTATTTTGATACAATATATATATATATATATATATATATATAACATCATAGGAGTACAATAAGTGAGAAACAATTAAGTAAAAAGTACATGCAAAAGTTACACAAAAGCTAACCATTCGTAAAAATGACAACCACGAGTATCTCAAAAATCATAATACTTATCGGCTGCTTACAAGCGCCATTCATTTCAGTTTGGTGCTCTCTGATTTGGCTTAAATTAGCACTTACGCTAGTAAATCGGAATAAGAAGATCAATTACATTATACTAAAATTTTGCTGGGAGTCGTAATTTTGACAAACGTTAGCTTTCTATGGTTAAATTAAAATATAAATATGATGTAAATCCAAATGAATTCCATAAAGAAAGTGTTTATCCAAGTAGTACTTTTACTCCCTAAAAATTTTAGGGCTCAAAGCGCTATTAAAGCGTATCCTTTCTCCCGGTAATAGAGAAGTTAGGAAAATATAAAAGGTAGAATGTAAGGTAAACTAAGTAATGAAAATTATTGTGTCCTTATTTTCGGTCAAAGAATAAAAACACTAAAAATTCACGTGAAAAAGCTTATCTAGAAACAAATGTATCATACTGTTATCTCACCTAAATGTCAGTCCAGTACTGTCACATCAGAGCAGTATGTACTGTCCCGTCTATTAATCAAAATGTTTTGTGATGCAGCTAAACATATTATACATACATATACTAACGACTATAAATCCCTTGAAGGTGTAGCCAGAGCTAGGGAATAGAAATTCCTCAGCCACTTTTGCAAGTTTCATGGGGAAAAGATGGTGAAATAAAGGTTGTTGTAAATCTAATGTATTTCAGTTTATAGGTAGGTGATGATATTTTCCTACCACAATGGGAACTAATTACATATTTATATTTATAGATATATTACAGGAAAATCATCCAATGTGTAAGCTTACAAGTATCCTAGGAAACTTCAAATGGCATGCAAGCTTACACCTTTCCTGACAGTTTTTTGGGAAACTTGTAAGATATCGGAAGTAGATGTAGTATAAAGCTTTGTTAACATTTTTGAATGTACCTACACACGGCCACGGAGACAAATTCCTATAAGGGGTATACCGAAGTACAGAGTTACAAATTCTTCAGCTACCCAACTAACTTAACTTTAACTTTTGTCTACGAAAAAGATTTTAAAATTAAGCTCATTGGTGATAGGTTTCTAACGGCATCGTCCAAAAATCATCTATAATTCCACCATTCCCTTAGACGCCTCTTACAAACACCAAAGGGACGAAATAATACCTTATTTACATGCTATGCCACTTTGCTATGCCAAAACTGCGCAGAAAACATAAACTATCTAATTAGTTTTATATATATTTATTCTTTCTCAGTATCCCATTTTTCAAACTATTAATCATAAAGGCATATAAAATGATACTCTACAAGCATTAAACTAGTCTTTGACGTCACTCTGTATCAAGGATTAGTTGAAAAGGCTAAAATGTCAAGTAATAAAAATATTTCAGTTGAAAAGTCTCGAGTCTAAGTTAAACTACCTGATTAACGACGGTTTGCAAAGTTACCGGACATTAACCAAACATAGTGTTTTACGGTGAAGTAACTACGAGCTAAATGTGCAGAAATTGAAGTGAATAACTTTATGATTAAGTTTGTTCTATATGAGTAACAATCTTTTATTATGACAGTAAAAAAATTGCCGTGTAGTGTCGGCTTAGAATAACACAACCCCCTTTCTACCCGTGGGTGATCGTAAGAGGCGACTAAGGGTATAGGGGCTATTTAAGTGATTTTTGGGCAATGTGGTTGGAGACCCGTCACCAAAAACATTTATTAATACCATCTTTTCCCCAATCAACTTCCAAAAGTGGCTTAGGAATTTCTCATTCCAAAGCTCTGGCTACCCCGTTAAGGGATTTACAGCCGTGAGTATATGTATGTATGTATGTATGTAGTAAAAAAATGAGTGCTTTTATAGCAAAAAAACAGTTAAACATAACATAACATAAACGTTCACGCCGAATATCTCCGAAGGGGTTGGCAGAGGTACTAATACTTCTGAACATCACGTGACTTTGTCACCTGGTGTTCAGAGTACCCACGTTTTGCATGGACAGTGTACTCACGTGATAGGGGGCAGGCCTATCGCTGTTTTGTACGAATACACTGTCACATGACTAAGTACAACTCAGCCATGTGGGTTTCCTTACGATGTTTTCCCTCACCGTTAACAACCATGATAAATTAACCACACATATGTCTTTAGAAAAGACAAATTGGTGTAGGCCCGACCCAGGATTTGAACACTAGTCGCTTGCACGATAACCGAGTGTTCACTGAGAGTACACTGGGCTATCACGGTTGTCAAAAAAACAGTTAAAAGCATTATAAATACTGATATGAAACCATAATGTAGTAGCTCTGTAGTATGCCAGGCCTTAGAAGCTATGTAGAAACAGCAAAAAAAAACAATATTCCATTTTTATCCACCGGTGACAGTCGACTTAGATTATTGGGGACTTTCATGTGACTGTTGGGCAATGAACAACCCTTATTTAACAATCACATTTCAACTGCCAAACTTGGATGATAATTTCTTATTCTAAATCTTTGTCTATTCCTCTTTTGAATTTGTATTCTTGGAAATAAGAATGAATAAAGTGGCCAATTAATAGCCTTTTAGTACGTTATCATAAAATAAGCGAATGACACTGTCGTCATAAGCTGAGTGGGTTAATTTCAAAACACCCTTAACCCTGCTTTTTAATTATGAAATTCCGTCAACGGTTGAGAGGCGCCCGGATGCCTTTGTCGGAGCGTGCCACTTAAAACGTTATTTCTAATAGCAATAAAGACTTGTTTTGCATGCTGTATTGTAGCCGCCGAGATCGATGAATTATTTTAGCGGAAATGCTAATTTAAACTTATTTAACGGTGTTTCTCTGAAGGTTTAAAAAGAAAAGTCGACGTAATGGTAAACTAAAAGCTTAATAAAATAAAAAGTTATATGTTAACCTATAAAATGAAAGGTTTTCCCTTTTGAAACCTCTTCTTAATAACCTTTTTAAAAAAGTGATTTTAAAGAATTCTTTTCAAACTGTGAAAAGTAAAAAACCTATGGTTTTCTGCCTGGAATTCCCTATTTAAAAAAAAAAAAACTAAAGAGAAAGCACTTAGGGTCGCTGATTATAAGACGATCTATCGAATTTTCAATGTTATAAAATGATCATCATAATGAGTCGTACTAGACTTCATAGTTTTATTTAGAGGTTTAACACAACGATATATTATAAATTTTAAGAAATTGAAAAAATATAGTATATTAATCAAATGTTTATTTTATTTGCCGTGTAGTGCCGGCTTAGAATGACGCTACCCCTTTCTACCCACGGGTGTCGTAAGAGGCGACTAAGAGTATTGGGGCTTTTTATTGGATTTTTGGGCGATGCGGTTGGAGACCCATCAGCAAAAACCTTTATTTTACCATCTTTTCCCCAATCAACTTCCAAAAGTGGCTTAGGAATTTCTCATTCCAAAGCTCTGGCTACCCCTTCTAGGGAATTATAGCCGTGAGTGTGATATGTATGTATGTATGTATTTTTCTTTTATTAATCAAATTCATATTTCATGTCATTTATGTTACTTTAGTTAATCAAATTCGATGATAAAAATACTGTGTTTTTATTATCGAAAACATCATGAGAGTACCCACATGGCTTAGTTGTACTTAGTTATGTGACAATGTAATGGCGATATGATTGGGGTATAACACCCGGTGTCAATTTTATGTGACGTTGAGAAGTATAATTACCTCTGCCAACCCTTCGGGGATATACGGCGTGAACGTTTTAGTTTTATGAATAATTATTTTATTATTGTCTAGATGACATCACTTTAAGTAATAAGACAACTTATTGTATTTCTATATTAACACGTAACGTTTTCTTCTCTTTTTTATTGTTTCCGCAACAGAAATATATCATGTGAAAATTTTAACTTCGTATCTATTAAGTTTTATGAGATACAGTTTGGTGGTCAGTGGGCGATGCGGTTGGAGACCCATCACCAACAACCTTTCTTTCACCATCTTTTCCCCACTCAACTTCCAAATGTGGCTGAGGAATTTCTAATTCCCTAGCTCTGGCAACCCCTTTTAGGGATTTAGAGCCGTAAGTTACATAAAGTCCAACATATTACAGCCTTATTTACAGTTCCGTGTCTAAATCCGTGATAGTGATTGCCGCTATTGTAACAGGTACTAACATATGTTAAAATTTATTCATTAGATGGCACTATTTTTACGGCATAGTTGAAACCCAAGTAATTTATTAGTAATAGTTCATTATACAACAGCAAGATTTAACCTAGTTGGTTAGATATTGGCAAATACCCTGATTATCTGAAAATTAAATATGATTTCGTGTTTCGGACGACACGTTTAGCCGTTGGTCACGGCTACTATCACGGTAGTAGTTGTAAGCTGCCAAAATCTAGACTTAAGGGGTACGTTTATGTATGTATATTTAAGAAAAAAAATCTGGACTTATTTTGGTACAGTCTACTCTTGATATGAATCATCCATTTATATCAAGACTAAAACGCACTACTGTATAATAGATTATCATGTTTTTTTTTCTTTTGGCCTTGTTTTATGCATCTATCCAAATAATTAATATATCGACCTCACCTTCCAAAGGCTGTCTGGAAGAGATCGCTTTTAGTGATAAGATCGCCAATTGTACCTCACTGTAAACTGTTTGATCATATTATTTTTGTAAATTTGTGTTTGATGTGCAATAAAATGTTATTCTATTCTATTCTATGCTATAAGTTTATTTTACTATCTAGTCTATTAGTTTACCCCGCCAGTGTCGAAATTTTTCTTTCCTTTAATAACATGTTTTATTTATAAGTTTATTTTTGTTTGTAACTATAAGTATCAATTTAAACTTTATGCTATAATTTAATAAACATGCATCTTTTCTTATTTGGAGCTAACCCTATCATACAAACGATTTTTTTACTCAACTCAAACGTTCACTCCATATATCCCCGAAGTCGACCCCTTTGAGGTACTTATACTTCTGAACATTACGTGCAATTGTCATCTAGATAAAGAATAAATACAGGAAAGAAAAATTTTGCCACAGGCGG
Organism: Bedellia somnulentella; assembly: GCA_963576735.1. NCBI lineage: Eukaryota > Metazoa > Arthropoda > Insecta > Lepidoptera > Bedelliidae > Bedellia > Bedellia somnulentella. The sequence continues at coordinate 18,362,631 of OY755172.1, forward strand.
GAATCGAACCCGCGACCTTGGGTATACGCCCCCGATATATATATAAGGATAGAAGAATTTTGCGCTGGCAGCCATTGACACGGTGGCTCAATTGGCAGAGCGTCGGGGCGTATACCCGAGGTCGCGGGTTCGATTCCCGCCTGTATCGAAATTTTTCTTTCCTTTATTTATTCTTTATTTATTAGTAATAATCCCCACATGAGGTTTTCATGAACAAAAAGATTTAAATTATTGTCATCTAGAGTTCAGAGCAACCATATTTTGCTTGGACAGTTTACTTACGTGATAGGGGGCAGGCCTATCGCCGTTTTGTAAGAATACACTGTCACATGGCTAAGTACAACTTAGCCATGAGATAAGTTAGCCATACGTAGTAGTAAGTACAACTTAGCCATGTGGGTTTCCTCACGATGTTTTCCCTTACCATTAATAACCATGATAAATTGACCACACATATAACTTTATAAAAGACAAATTAGTGTAGGCCTGAACCGGGATTTGAACCTTCATCGTCTGAACGATAAGCGGTGTTCTACCCACTGAGCTATCATGGTTGTCATGATAACATGTTCTTGGCTTGTCTCTTTCATATTGCACATAAATATTTAAACCAAAAATGTTATGAATTAAATTCAGAAACGGTTTTTAAACTTAAAATAATATGAATCAATTTTCCAAACGTGTTGTTTTAAAAATTGTAAAAACGTTTCAACAAAAAGGTTCATTCATCGATGGGAGCATTTCAAAAATGCCTTTTTAATTGACAAAGTTGGAAAACATTATGTGAGTTAACGAGCGGATTTCCAGTCCGTATTAATGTTTCTGGACCAATAAATAACAGACGCTTGCCCTTACCATTGATTTAAAATATAAGCCACATAACTTTTTACATATTTTAAAATGTCGCGTGTGGTGTTAACTGTAATGGCATTTTTTTGTAAATGTGAATAAATAAATAAATAAATATTAAACATAAACATAAACGTTCACGCCGTTTATCCCCGAAGGGGTTGGCAGAGGTACCAATACTCCTGAACTCACATGGCAAGCGCATGGTAAATAAATATTATCCTATTATATAAATATTAAACATACATGGCCGAGTTGTCCATACCAAATATACTGCCACATGTTGTCGTGACAGTGTATTCGTACAAAACGGCGATATGCCTGCCCCTTGTCACGTGAGTACACTGTCTAAGCAAAACGATACCTATTTTGGACACTAGGCGGCGCTGTCACGTTGTTCATAAACGGCGTGAACGTTTATGATTAACAAATATAAACTGTACCCAAGAATGAAGAATAAAAGAGTATGTATGAAAAGATATATGTAAACGAAACGAGAGGTTTACCAGGGTCGAACAAAGTGGCTATCAATAGTCTCTGTTTACCCCAATGGGATCTGTTGTCCTTTTTTAGGAGTAAGCTTGATGTATGTTATATGTTCTTTTTATTAAACGGTTTTATTTAGCTCACCCCGTTTGTTTCTTTATTCTTGGGTCAAATTTAGTAATTCAAATTTCACCCTCTTCCTATCAACCGATTAATCTGAAATTTTGTATACACTTTAGATTTTGGTGACAATACAATTATATTTATTCATTATCATTATAAATTCAAGATGGCCGCCGCTACAAAATGGCGGATAATTTAGGTTTTATTTATCCCATCAATATGGGTATCAAATGAAAGGGCTCAACAAGCAGAATACAATATACTATAAAAAAATGAAATCCAAGATGGCGGCCGCTACAAAATGGCGGATAACGTAGGTTTTATCAATCCCATCAATATGGGTATCAAATGAATGTGCTCAACCAGTAGAATACAATGTACTATATAAAATTAAAATCCAAGATGGCGGCCTCTATAAAATGGCGGATAACTTAGGTTTTATTTCAATCCCATCAGAATGGGTATCAAATGAAAGGTCTCACCAAGTAGAATACAATTAACTATGCAAATTGAAATCTCAGATGGTTGCCATACAGTGCACTATACCAAATCAATATTTTAGATGGGCGCAGCCACTAAATGGCATATAATAATAAGATTTAAATTTAGAAAAGAAGAATGTTGCCTTTAATACTATCATCTTCTACAATACAAAAAATGCAGGGCAGCACTGTGAATTACGCAGTCGTATACTTAGGTGCGAAACTGTTTGAAGAAGGTCAAGCCTACGTGGCTCTTAGTAGAGTCAGATCTTTGCAGGGACTACGTATAGAGGAGTTGGACTGCAATAAACTAACGGGCAAGACACCTTGCAATAATGAAGCACTATATGAATTAAACAGAATGCGAAATAAAAACTAAAAACTAGAAAATAAAAATAGGTAAAAAAACTTTTTAAGTTAAACGGTTTTATTATTAACATACAGAGAAATGTTTAAGATAAATGTACTAAAAACCTAAAAATAATAATAAAATAGATACAGTCGTGGGAATTGTATACATATGCATAGACTAGACTAAAATAAAACCGTGGGGCACGTCAATTGTCTACAAATTATCGACCTAATGTGCGATAGAAGAAACGTTTAATTCGTCCTTGGGCAGTTGGCCCACAGACGGTGAGGAAATTACTTACTATTTTCTTGCTCATGGAAATTCCAATAGTCATACACTCCATGTAAATAAAAGAGATGTTTCAACTAGTTTCTCGTTGGAAATTTACACTGCTGGCTGGCGATGAATCGGATTACTGCTTGCAGTTTGTCTTTAATCGACAAAACATATGATAAAAGTGCTACTCGCTCAACACTATGAAACCCTAAAACTCGCTTATAATCGAGCTTGCTAGCTTGTTTCCACATTCTGCCCTATTTATCACATGTCCAACGTTGTCGGTTGAACAACTGCCCAATTATAGTGTAACATTACAAAACAAACATTTTAATCAACGATTGAAGACAATTGACGTGCCCCACGGTTTTATTTTAGTCTAGTCTATGCATATGTATATAATTCCCACGACTGTATCTATTTTATTATTATTTTTAGGTTTTTAGTACATTTATCTTAAACATTTCTCTGTATGTTAATAATAAAACCGTTTAACTTAAAAAGTTTTTTTACCTATTTTTTTATATTTATTTATTTATCACGCTTCAAAATTATAAACCTGTATTTTACTAATATATACACCCGCTGGACAACATGGTAAGACCATCGTTTTGTAGCACAATAATCTTTTATTCGTGTCTATAACTACAACGCGTTTTTGTCCTAAAGTTTATTGCCTTTTTTATTTTGATCAGAATTTTGTTATTTCCTTTTTAGGGTTTCGTAGCGAATAACTATTTATTATAAGGCATTGTAGGCTTCTGAGTCAAAATTAATGTTCACGGCGTAAATCCCTATAGGCAAGAGGGTACTCAGAGGTAATTAATACTTCGGACATTACTTGTATGTATTTTTTGTCTTTTAATGTTTAGTTAGAGTACCTAAGTTTTGTAAGTTCCTGAGTTGGTTTTTTGCTTAAAATATGGTCAAAATAATTATCAAGTAAAATTCAAAATTGAAAACTGACTAAACAAACAACCATACTTTTTATGATTGCCGTTTTCTAAAACACATTTTAAATGAAAAATCTTTGAATCTTTTAAAAATAAAACGGAAATTATAATATGACAAAAACATTCAAAACTGTGAAAAGTTCTATTTTCTTTAACCTAAGGCACAAAGATTGATGATAATTTTCATGATTCCAAAAACCTTACCTGCTGACTAATCTTAAGTTGTGGCCATGAACAATTTTAAATTTTCACTAATATTAGATATTTGGGTAGAAAAATAAACATACATATACATACATATACTCACGGCTATATTTCCCTAGAAGGGGTAGCCAGAGCTAAGGAATTATAAATTCCTCAGCCTCTTTTGGAAGTTGAGTAGGGAAAAGATGGTAAAAATAAAGGTTTTTTAGTGATGGGTCTCCAACCGCATCGCCCTTAAGTCCAATAAAAAACCCCAATACCCTTAGTCGCCTCTTACGACACCCGTGGGTAGAAAGGGGTAGCGACATTCTAAGCCGGCACGACACGGCTGGAAAAATAAACCTATCTACAATTTATCTATTATTCCTTAAAAGAGTAAACAACAGCTTACAAAATTACACTTTTTGGGTTAACTTTAAAAGTTAAGAACGTTTAAAAACTAAATCAGAATACAAAGTCTCCTTACAAGTTAACAGTTTCGTAGTCGAAAGCAGGTTGATAACTATTACTTTTAATTAAATATTATGGTTATTATCTACACACCTACACCAATTTTATTTTCTAAAGTCATATGTGTGGTTAATTATACTAGTTGTAAGGCGCTGAGGGGAAACATCGTGACGGCAAAGTTTAACATAGTCATACTCATTAATACCTCTATGGATAGGTAAGATGCTGTACACAGCATCCCCATTTCTTCCGGTGGGTGTACGTAAGAGGCGACTAACGGTATTGGGGCTTTTAAGGGATTCTTGGGCGATGCGGTTGGAGACCCATCACCAACAACCTTTATTTTACCATCTTTTCCTGACGCAACTTCCAAAAGTGGCTGAGGAATTTCTAATTCCTTAGCTCTGGCTACCCCTTCTAGGGATTTATAGCCGTGAGTATATGTATGTATGTATGTTTGGATAGGTAAGTTCCCCTTAATACAACGTATCTTTTGCAACCAAGGATTGTGCCGTATGTTGCCAGATTGTCGCTGTCAAAACATATTATAATATAATTTATTACTATGACAATGCATTTACTTTCGCAAATGATTGCAAGACTGCAAGATAGTCGCAACTGTAAGCTTATAATAATGAGTGTGCTATGATTGGCTATTATACTGTATAATTTATACTATTTATAATTGATAAACTGTATAGTTTTATTGTGTAATCATATTATTTACCTATTTAATAAGTATTAGTGGTGTCGTGTATGAATAATGAGATACTAGTTTGACTTTACTTCAAAACAGCTCACGCTGATTAAAATAATGATTGTAATTAAATCCATAATTTTGGTAAATACTCATTTCTAAAATGTTATTATTTATTTATAAATGAGTTATAATAATGATTATGTAGATTTGAGTGGAGTATTATTAATGAGACTGTCAGTTGATTTAAATCAACTGACAGTCAACTGACTTAAGGTTAGGTAAGGTATAAATGTACGATCTCTGTTTTTGCGGGGGCAATTGTCAGTAGTCCGTTGTATCGGCAAGTGGTTGTGAAAGATGAAATTATACGAAGTGTACCGCTATTTTGGGTTTTATTTCAAAACCTCCACACTCCCTGAAGTTGACCCTACAACTCAGAAGTGAGGATAGGCGAAAAATATCACGTTTTTCGTACTGCGCCTACGTAAGTACCCTGTTCTTTTTTTTTGTGTTTGCGTAATTAGAATCCTTGGTATGGTGAAATTGCCTTCTTCTTTATAAAATAGCATCCATAAACAGTCGTAAATAATAAAGTCTATTTCAATTGAAGGCAAGAAAGTATTTTAAAAGAATTTTCATTTATTCTCAAAAACATAGGGGCGATACATAAGAGTGTTAATCTGTTACATACTTGAGCCTGATATCTAGTCCTTTTTTTCCCGATAGCTCAGATTGTTTTTTTTTTCAAAGCTATTATCGAATCTCTGATTATCGAATAATATTGAAATGTTGGATCGATATACAGTATAGTGAATTTTCTAAAACATTTTTCGTTTATGATTGTGAGTACACGTGCGAAAACAGTACACTTTGAAATTATGACATATGGCATTACAACATCTGTTTAAAGCATTACATGTGATGCTACGATCTAACAATTCCTACTATCAGGCGTGTGGTGTTGTGTAATTAATTAAATATTTCGTGTAATGGGAATATAAATATATCACATGAGGTAGAATAGCAGTGTTATAGGTAGTTATAGAATTACGTGAGCGAGTAAGACGGGATTAGAGAAGAAATGTATCCATTACTTTTTAAATATTTATACGTTTTTGAATAAAGTTATTTTGTCATCATACTTTTACTCGCGTTTATTTAACTCAAGTGTGGTCCAGGCTTAGGACTAGCAATGTGCATGGATTCATTTGATGTTTACAAAGATTCGAAATGTATGTCAAGATAACACGATTTTAAATATCAAACAATTATCAAAATCAATCGATAAATTATATTGAACTTGATTTTAGAAATAAATTGAATGTCCCGGTGCTAATCCAAAATTATGAAAACTTAATGCATTAATTGTAAACCTAGAAAACTACAATTTGATTTTAATGTAGTAAGAGTTTTAGTTACACTGAATTAAATAAAATACATGCCTGAGACGAATGTTGACGGGATTCATCGATGTTAACAGAACTCTTTGAATACAATTTAAAACTTTTTGCTATTATAATTAAAACAACTATTGACTTTAGGATATTTTTATTGCTATCGTTTTAAGTATCACTTTCACTTGCTTACCCATACGTTCGTTACCGATCAATCACGCAGCATCACACTGCAGTGCTCTATGGTAGTGTAATGGAATGAAATGTAAGGCCATGCTAAGTGTGATGTTTGGAACGGTCGAGTAATGTGTAATGTATCAGTACGCGTCCGAGCGATATTACGTGTGATGCATTGCTCGCATTGCTTACACCATGCCTGGTTGTGAGTATCCAGGTTGTTTTTTATTATTTTGTACAACTCAACTGCAATCTTACCATAGGTTTACTACAAATTACTACTACTACTGCTACTAAAATTTTAGCAAACCTGTAAGTTTGAAAAAATAAAATAGAAAAATATTGAGGCCTTTTATGTTTATAAATCTAGTTTTGGAACATAATACGAAGGAACACATAGTTGTTTTAATACTCATCATGATGCATAATATCTTAATTATTTATTTTAAATTTGAGATAGTCACCCGCTTATTGTAGTGTCTTCATATTATTCACGTAAGAGGTAAAAACGTCAAAATCAAAATATTCTTTATTAAACCAAGTAGGTATTATACATTTTCTTCGGTCCCCTGTAAAGCTGTACAAAGCGTGTGTAAGATAATACCGTGAGTCCGTAAGAGAATTACATGACCAAGGATTAATAAAGTAACTGTTTAAATATTAGTTTGCAATACAAAGTAAGAATTAAACATTTTGAAACTTTTAACAACTACCTTCTAATAAAATAGTCAGCCGTACATTTGTTATCAGTGAAATATTTAAGTTACATTTGCGAAGGTCGCCTTACATTTCAATAAAAGAAAATTGGATTTGCGTTATACTAATTGTTAGGCCCATTGAGATCAAAGAAACTAAAGTATGTGTACTGAGGGTTGGCTTGATTGTTTACTAAGCTGAAATTTGTCAGTTTCAGTTCTCCACCATGGATCGAGAAGAGAGCAGGAGTCGTAGCCTCAGTTACGATAGATTGAGCGCAGAATTGGCATGGAGGTGCCAAAAAAAAAAAAAAAAAAAAAAAAGCCAGTCAACACGGAGGTGTTGGAGATGACAGGAAGCGCTATGCTGAACGACCGTGGGTATTACGGGAGCGTGGTACCGAGGTCAATCGACAACCGTGGGTATTACGGGAGCGTGATACCGAGGTAAATCGACCGTGGGTATTACGGGAGCGTGATACCGAGGTCAATCGAGGTGAACAGGTGAACAACGAATAGTCCAATAACAGCGGAGAGGTCTCTTCGTAAGCCGGTTCGGCGTACACGAGAGCGTTCGCCTAGCGCGAGGACGAGAAAATAGCAGGGAGCGATGTTCACAGCATTGTGCACGCAAACGCGAGGGTGGATACTATTCCCAAAATAAAATAGACAGTAACCGCAGCTCTTTGGTTGGGTCGCTTAGTTTGAAACGACGTAGGGTAAATGATAATGGATGAGCTATTGTTTATTTTGTCTGAGATGCTGGCTGAAAGAGTTCAGTACGGAGAATCGCTTGATCAATATTATTACGCCAAAAACAATCTACTAAATTAATGTAAAATTAATGGGCGCCAGGATGTAGATTGTCTGCTGCACGGTGTAGGGTAGGTGCGCAGGCAGCTGCTTAAACCCGAACAAGTTTTTAATTTCTTTAATACGGTTAAAGTTGGTCAATATGGTGAACATCTTGAATGATTCTCAAGGCGAAAAATTGATCGCAAATGTACTCTGCTTTTGCGATGGACAAGATGCTTCAAATTCAAATTTATTTACCGAAAAGGGCAAAATACAACTTGTAATTATTTAACTATATAAACTCAATTAATGCTAGGTAGATTTACAAATTCTTAATGTAAGGTTTTACGAATGTGTTTAATTGTAGCTCAATCTAAAATAATAATAATAGAAAACGATTTGAATTTTCGGGTAATTTCAAAAAGTTTGTTATATTTGTGTCTCCGGACTGGGCGAACCTGTTGGGCAGATGCCGGAATTTTCACTTTGTCGCGGAGGCCTTATTGATGTAATGATATTGAAACCAATATTTAATATTTACATCAAATGGGGACTACTACTGATTTAATAAATTGAATATTCTGTTTCAAAAATTGATCATAGTTACAATTTGTGAATGTATTGTTCCTGTTTTGTATACATTTTATATTTTTTGCATTAATACTCAGTATTGCAAATTAATAAGATAGTGTATTTGAATATCAATAATAAAACTAAATTCCATTACTTAAATTAAATAATATCAACAATATCAAAGATAAATTATTATAATTATGACCGCCTTGTTCACCTGGTCTGGCTGGAAAAGTCTTCTCATTTGTCAGTTCATTGCAGCGAACAAAAAAAAAAATATATACATACCAAGAAGGGTAATCCGAAGGATAAAAATGAAAAACAATGAAATAGCTCAAGTTCAGCTTTAGACCTGGAACTTGATAAATACTTAACTGACATCAAAGTAAATGGGGTAGCACTAAATTGCTGTGTAGAGGTTGTAAGTCACGCTCTATCATAAAACCTACTAAAGCCAGAGAGCTCAACTTTGATATGATAGTTCCAAAGGGTATACCTCTACTCAGGGCTATAGGTAGGGCTCTGATAAATCCCGTGAGCATTACAACTACAACGTAGAAGTTCAGAACGTAAAACGAACGATAAAGACGTACATCGGTGGAGACTATGTTTTATTTGTCATATAAACCAAATCAGCATCAAACATTCAATACTTTTCTTCTGAAGTTTTCTTAAATCTTAAGTAATTTTTAGCCAAAATCTTTAGTAGCTTTGAGATATCTTAACCATAATAGATATGCTGGTGTATAGGTGCATGGGTTGGTAGAGAGTGATAAACATCATAGCATAAACGTCAACAAGGGTATACCTCCTGCATACCTGTGATCCTCTCGCGGACACGATAGCTGCCTACAACGACTTAGGCATCAAGATGAACTGTCTGTGTGAATTATAATTGTCTTATTTTCGTTAATTCTGGTATTTAAGTCATAATCATTAGCACAGAATCTAAATCCATTGCATATCCTTCGGGAAATATTAAATTTTTAGCCATTCATGTCCAAATTAAGACTGTAATTATCACCATCTTATATGCTTTGCTTTGGATCCGAAATAAAAGATTTCGATGCAAATATATTATAAAACAAATAATAACTTCTATCATCACAATATATCAATTACGATAAAGTGTACGATACGGGCTAAAATGTCAAATACGTGAATTTTTATAGGGCTAGTATAGAATCCGCCACACTAGGGTCACCCACTCACACTTATTTAAGCACACCGTGTATTATTTTTGGATATCGCTGTCATCTTTGTCTTGTCAATCTATATACATAAGTGAAGCACAATTAATATATAATCTTAACATTGTTTCTGTACTTTAAAAGTGCCGCTCATCATAACTGTCAAGACTATAACTGTAGATTTTACCTCAAATCTTCGCCCTGCTTCCATTTGTTAAAAATATAATTAGAACCACGAGCAGGGGAAGGTAAAAATAAATTAAAATGGTATAAATCAAAATTATGTACATTTTACCATAGCTTAATATTTATTAGAGAAACAAACTGTACACAATATTTCAAGCAAGGATGACCTCTAAAGTTTCTACCAATAGTTATAGTATAGTATACTAATTTTGAAGTTGATATAGAAAATTGCAAATTAAAATAAGTATTTAAAACAAAATAATTGTACATCGGCTATGATATGGATAGTTTATAGAGATGAATTCGTTTGAAGGCATCAGATTGTCATCCCCACCAGACCAAGCGAATATAACAAGATTTTAAAAACATGTACATGTATAATTAATTATGATATTATTATTATTAAGTATACCTGAATAAGATTCTTTGTCATATATGGTACTAATTTTGAAGTAGGTATATTTATATTTAAAAACTGGTAATAAACATCAAATACAAAAAGAAATATATATGTAAGATTGTATCATATATATGTAAGATAATATATAAAGTTATCCATATTGAGGGAATAAAAGGGTAATTTATGTTACAAAAGTTTATTCAGTAATAAATTCAGATGGTGTAATTTAAACACAAAAGTAACAATAATCAATCAGAGAATAAATCAGAAATCGCTCAGCGTAATAGTGTGCTATGCGCGCGATTTATTAATCTAGCAACTTAAGGTATCTGGTACGAAGTATATTGACTAGGTACAAGTCAGCATAGGTACTAAGACCAAGAGTGGACGGACAGTTTTTCCGGGAGCAGAATGCTCTTGAGTCAAATCAGAAACGGGAAACTCCTTTCTATTGGCCATATGAGTTAGTTATAGCAAATCCCCGTGCAACTATTATTTTCCAAGGAAATTATTATTTTCGGTACACAATCAATAAGAGCTTATTTAGAACTAGCTTACCATTATCATAAAGCTTACTAAATAAAAGTCAAGGTAGGAAAAATTAATAAACCCTGTACATTAAATTATCATGGTCAGGCATATATAAATTTAAAAAAAGAAAAATTTTATATTATTAAAAAAAAAAAAAAACCTAACTTAAAATCTAAAAACTTCTTCCAGTTCCTCTTATCGGGAAAGGGTACCTAAGATGCTGGAAGCGTTACCGCGTTGTATGGCAAGATAAGATACATATATTGATGGATAAAAGTACTTAAAATACATACTTTAACATAAATAAATTCATAATCTAAATAATTATATCATGAGAAAGTTTTAGGACTCGAACATTAAAGGTTGATCGGCTGATTCAACAAAGTCCAACTGTTTACAAAAGTATTTAAAATGAATAAATGCTCAATAAAAAAAGAAAAAATGTCATATTCGGAAAATGGGGTGCGGAATGTGAATCGGATTCTAGTATTGTAGGACGAACAGCTGAAGTTTAACCTTGATTACAAGTCCTTTTTATGGATGGTTTTCAATAAAATTAGTTGATCCCTAGTGTCCTTTGTACATCTTAAGGGTTTTAAAGTTAGAACGTCCAGTGGCTGATGATGATGATGATGATGATGAAGTTAGGAAGGTTGTCTAAATATGGAAATCTATAGTGAGGTGTTTAATACACTTATTTCAATTTTGTTGAAGCATTTTTATATAAACTTGATACATGGGGTTCCATACAGTATAATATATTTCCATAGCAACCACCATAGTAGTTCTGATTGTGACATTAAGGCTCGTACCGCGTCTTAAAAGCACTCCCTAATGACAGTCATACCTAGAAGGCAGTAATGATCTAAGCGATTTAAATAGTGAATAAATAAAAAAATATATATAAGAAAATCACATAAGTACGATATAATATATAAACAAATAATTAATAATTAAGTTATAACCTCACGAGTATGTGAGTTGTGAATCTGCCTATTCTTTTTACTAACGTATTGATCTCTCCATTGAAGAGTTGTCTGGAAGAGATAGTTTTAAGCCACCAATTGTGCTTCTGTTTAGCAGTGTAATCTTTGTAAAATGTTTTAACTGTGATGACTGCCTCCATGGCCTCGCGGTTGAGCGCTTGGTTTCGGGTGCGGAGGTCTCGAGTTCGATCCCCGGGGGGGTGATCACCTTACAAATTTGATTTGTAAGATTTGACCGAGTTTGGAGGGATATTGCAGGCTTGAATCACCTGACTATCCGAGAATTAAGATGATTCCGTGCTTCCGAGGGCACGTTGGGCCGTCGCTCCCGGCTACTGTTGCGGTGGTGGTCGTTGGTCTGCCAGCCCGCAATTGGCCGGCGTGGTGGACTGTGGCCAGATCGCCCTATGTAGGGTGGGCTGGAGCCCCTTGGTGGGGACATATATGGACTGTGAGGAGGAGGTACGTGATGAGTACCATTATGAGTTCTATTCTATTCTATATTTATGTGTTTAATATTACAATTCGTATAAATAAAAAATAAAAAAATACATTGTTAGTGTGTAATGTGTAGAATATGTAAATAAAAATATATATGTATATTGAATGTGTAAATAATATGTAAATGTCTGTAAAACTATGTGTATGATATGTGTGTGCATATATATGTATAAAAAGTTAATGCAATCGCAATTATGAAACATTAGTACGGATTAACACATTAGGACCTGTTAATTTTGAATCACTTGTTACCAGGATTTACAAGTTATTTCAAGAACTTACCTATGTATAAAAAAAAATATAATATAATAAAGTTTTATTAATTCTTTAAAAATATTTCCAAAAGCGAAGGGACTCGCTTATAACAGGAAGGCCGAGCTGTAAGCTTATAATAATGAGTGTGCTATGATTGGCTATTATACTGTATAATTTATACTATTTATAATTGATAAACTGTATAGTTTTATTGTGTAATCATATTATTTACCTATTTAATAAGTATTAGTGGTGTCGTGTATGAATAATGAGATACTAGTTTGACTTTACTTCAAAACAGCTCACGCTGATTAAAATAATGATTGTAATTAAATCCATAATTTTGGTAAATACTCATTTCTAAAATGTTATTATTTATTTATAAATGAGTTATAATAATGATTATGTAGATTTGAGTGGAGTATTATTAATGAGACTGTCAGTTGATTTAAATCAACTGACAGTCAACTGACTTAAGGTTAGGTAAGGTATAAATGTACGATCTCTGTTTTTGCGGGGGCAATTGTCAGTAGTCCGTTGTATCGGCAAGTGGTTGTGAAAGATGAAATTATACGAAGTGTACCGCTATTTTGGGTTTTATTTCAAAACCTCCACACTCCCTGAAGTTGACCCTACACAACAGTTACCATATTTCAACTATTTTCAATTATATGAAATAAAGCACGACTAACGAGATTGCTCAATGGGCAGAACACCGGTTAACGTGTAAGCGACTAGTGTTCAAATCCCGGGTCGGGCCTACACCAATTTGTCTTTTCTAAAGACATATGTGTGATTAATTTATCATGGTTGTTAACGGTGAGGGAAAACATCGTGAGGAAACCCACATGGCTGAGTTTTACTTAGTCATGTGACAGTGTATTCGTACAAAACGGCGATAGGCCTGCCTCCTATCACGTGAGTACACTGTCCATGCGAAACGTGGGTACTCTGAACACCGGGTGACTAAGTCACGTGATGTTCAGAAGTATTAGTACCTCTGCCAACCCCTTCGGGGATATTCGGCGTGAACGTTTATGTTATGTAACGAGATTTAGCTTCTAAATTGCATCGTTTTGTAGCCACAACCTAGAGTAATTATGAATCAGGAGCAATTTTCACCTAAACAGCCCAGAGCACAATCAATTATGTTATAACATCAACTTTGAATATTTTTCATACCTAATTTCTGTTCAGAATTTATAGCAATAAATATTACGATTTTTTTTAAGTCCTAGGGTTTTATACCACGCGACGGTTTGTTTGGACAGTGAATTCTTTTGATAAAGGCTAGACCTATCGCTACTTCATACAAATATCTTGCCAAGTGATAGCCAAGCCAGCCATGTGGAATTTCGAACGATGTTACACTAACTTTCTTATAGGACCCGCACATAAAGATTTTAAAAAGCATCTCCTATATTAAATCTTTGGTTATCTAAGGCATCATATAGGCTAACCGTGTAGTGTCGGCTTAGAATAACACTACCCCATTTCTACCCGTGGGTGATCGTAAGATGCGACTAACGGTATTGGGACTTTTAAGGGATTTTTGGGCGATGTGGTTGGAGACCCATCACCAACAACCTTTATTTGCCATCTTTTCCCCACTCAACTTTCCAAAAGTGGCTGAGGAACTTCATGTTCCTTAGCTCTGGCTACCCCTTCTTGGGATTTATAGCCGTGAGTATATGTATGTATGTCGACATAAAATAAATACTTAGCTCTTTTGATATTAGAACATTTATAAAGAAAAAGCTACGTATACATACGGTTAATTAATGTATATTTTAGTAAAAATATTTTATTTAAATACACCAAAAACTAACTAACTATGCAGTTAATTCACTTTGAAGTTGTTTAATTATCCTTAACGTTCATATTAAAACGAAAAGAAATACTAATATCATTAAAAACGACACCGCTGTTATGCCTGGAGTGAACTTCAAAGGATATCATTACACAGTTAAGAGGCACTTTTGTGAAAACGCTTTTTGAACTCAAAATCACACCGCTATCTTATTAAAAAACTTTGCTAATTCTACAAACGAAATGTTTGAGTAATTTTTTTATGTCTCATGTTTTTAATACTATGACCGTCGCCGAACTTTCAAATGTCAAAAGAAGGGTATGAGATATAAAAAAAAAAAAACTATTAAGACTCATCATTTGATCTGTTCTTTATCTATCTAGTGCTCACTCAATAGTTTTTTGGGCTCTAAACCATAATAGATTAAATGGGGACAACGGGGAAAATAGAGGAGGAGGTTGCGGGTTCGATCCCCGATCAGGACAAAATTTATCTGATGAGCATGATTGTTGCTTAGTCTTGGATGTTATTTATATGTGCATAATATTAAATACATCGTTAAGTTAGTATCCCATAATACAAGTCTTATTTAGTTTGGGGCTAACTTGATCTGTGAGTAATATCTCCGTATATTTTTTTATTTATTTCCATACATACATACATATACTAACGGCTATAAATCCCTAGAAGGGGTAGCCAGAGCCTTAGCTCTGAAATTTTCACTCTTCCTTAGAATTAGAAATTCCTCAGCCACTTTTGGAAAGTTGAGTGGGGAAGAGATGGTAAAATAAAGGTTGTTGGTGATGGGTCTCCAACCGCATCGCCCATTTTCCCTTAAAAGCCCCAATACCGTTAGTCGCCTCTTACGTACACCCACCGGAAGAAATGGGGTAGCGCTATTCTAAGCCGGCACTACACAGCGCTCTTATTTACTTAAAAATAAACATATATTTGCAAACCTACGCTCCTCTTCGTAAAGCTATTATCAAATCATGACCTCCAAAAACATGGAATACAGCTTTGTAAACCTATTAAGGCTGTTTTGAACATTGAGCATGACCTTCAGGCAAAATATATATTCATATACGACATGATTTTCATTTTACTCCCTCATCGCATAAAAAGGGTCTTTTATCACGTTTACCCATCTTTGCCGAGAAATAGATTTAAAATGATGCAACAGCGAGCCTTCATGGTCATATGATAACTGTTTCAAGGTTTTTTAAAGCTATTTTATGATGTGGCCCCCATTTTTGTGAAACATCCTTTTTGAGAATAGAGATAAAGTTTTGACATTTGTAAAGTGTTTTATACACATTTAGATAAATATTTGTTTTACATAAAGCGGTATTTTGCCGTGTAGTGTCGGCTTAGAATAGCACTACCCCATTTCTACCCGTGAGTGATCGTAAGAGGCGACTAAGGGTATAGGGGCTTTTTAAGTGATTTTTGGGCGATGTGGTTGGAGACCCATCACCAAAAACGTTTATTATTATCATCTTTTCCCCAATCAACTTCCAAAAGTGGCTGAGGAATTTATCATTCCAAAGCTCTGGCTACCCCGTTAAGGGATTTATAGCCGTGAGTATATGTATGTATGTGTTGGCAGAATAACGCTAGCCAATTTTTATTCACAAGTGACGTTAGCTGGAAATTAGGGCTTTGGCACTTTTTAGGAGATGTATCGTGAGAAACATGACCGAGAATTCTTTATTTTACGTTTTTTTAAATATGATTATCTTTCTAGGGTTAATTTATAATTTTTATCTAAAAGTGGATGAAGAATCTCTAATTCTGAGGTTCTAGCTACCCTTGTATATGTATACTGATTTGTACAAATTTTGATTTTTACCCGTTTGTATGGGTCACGCTACAGCTTTAACGCATATTTTAGGTATGTTCAGAGTTTGACGAAATCAGTAAAAAACAAAACTGCTGACTACACTTGCAAGTATTTATAAAAAATACATCGTACATAAACGCACCCGTTTTTACACTAAATGTGCTTACCAGTTATCAACCAGAATTATATATAATTAAAAAAACTATTGATTTTCGGATATTTTAATGGCGTGTTATTACATTGTTTTTAAAGCCCGACGTTTCGAAAACTTTTCAGTTATCATGGTCACGATTAAAATATCCGAAAATCAATAGTTGTTTTAATTATAATGTGCAATCGTGAAAATCTTAGAAAATACCAGAATTATATATTTTTATGCGTATAATAATTTATAATAGCTTAGCAATACATAATTGAGAAATACCAAAATTCCTACATTTAAACTAAACCACTTAGCATTTTCATTTTGTGTCTGCCAAATACAGTAATCTATACTTATAATAAATCTGTAGAGAGGTCAATTCTGTACATGAAATATATTTTCAAAATAACTATCAGGTGGTGATTAGGGATCGATACTGATGCCAAAAATGCAATCAGTAAAATTTTTGTCTGTCTGTCTGTCTGACTGTCTGTCTGTCGGTTTGTATGTTCCTTATGGAAACAAAAACTACTCGACGGATTTTAACGAAACTTGGTACAATTATTTTCCATACTCCTGGGCAGGTTTTTGTATACTTTCCAGCAGAGTAGTAAAGGGGAATTATGGGAAATTTTGGGAAAACGGGAGAAGTTAATACAATTTTTAAGCTTCCGTCGCGTGTGCAGCCTTAATGGTTAAACTTACATAGAAATCATGTATGACGGAAATATTCTTCTTAAAATTATCTAAAAAAAATCATCAACAGTTTATGTCTATCTTTTACAGTTGACTCACAATAACACGTGTTATTCCTGATAGCTTAGCTGTTCGGAACATTCTGATTATATTTGTTTACTCTTACGTTTGTAAACCTCTCATTCATCCCTAATTTAAAAAAGGTAACATTATTACCTATTCAATAAAAAAAGAATCATAGAAATCGGTAGAGAAACACCGAAATTATACATAAAATAAGCCATCGCGCCCGTGACCAAAACCGAATCGTTACTAATTTACATATAACATACTAGATGGCGCCAGTAGTTGCATCCTACAACACGTAATGATTTATTTTTTAGATTGTTATAAATACTTCATAGCGTTTTATTCCAAAATTTGCTATTAAACGGAAATACTGAACCGTTCATTAAAGCGCATTAAAAATCACCAAACTACACTGTTTGGGGAGTGCTATAAATTTAATAAATTGAAAACATTGCGCTGAATTTCACAATGCTTGAGCACTGACTAAAGAAAGAAACCTCAGATATTTAAAAAACAACGCTACCCGTGCGAAGCTGGGACGATCCACTAGTTTTAAATACAAATTTGAATTTCACCGGCTAAACTTCAAAAGGTGTTCATGCCAATATGATGAATTCAAGCTGTTTGAATGGTTTATTGCTCTATCTGTACAACACCAGCTTAGCTAGTTTGTAATTGCGTTTACGTGTGATACCTTATCAGCTGTTTAGTGAAGTGAAATGGTGAGTTTAAAATCAATATCGATATAGTGATGAGTTTTATAGAAGTTTGTTCCAATTGTGATAGAATGCTGGTTGGTTAATGGATTCGTCTTATGTAGTGACAAACAATAAATTAAAAAAGTGATATATTAAATAAATGTTTTTTACAATAAATTAGCCTTCAAACTAAGTTATTACATTAATATGATAGATGCAATTTGTAGGAGTTTTTTGGGTTATGTCAGAGATAATATAATACTATACTAGGTTATATCGAAGAAAAATGACACAACATTGATAAATGAAATTTCAGATCTGTTAAGATACCTTATAATAATAATAATTTATAGTATTAGTTAGTAGCTAATACATTCAAAATATGTTGGCTTTTTGTCACGTGACGTCACTTTTTTAGCAAGTGATTCATTCATAAAACTTGTAAAAAAATATTTATTCTTTCGTTATTTCATATGTCTTGTTATATTTTTATAACCTAACACAAGTTCGACAAACTCAACATATTATATTTTATCGATATTTTTTTGTTCCGAATATGCAAGCCCATCCCTAAAACCTAAGTATGCACAATACGCGCGGCAATCTCATTAGAGTCGAGCCAATGCAACTCCATAATTGAATAAAAGTCAAAAAAAAAAAGTCAAAAAGTTTATTTTTCAAAATTAAGTTAAAAATTAACATTTTTTGAACGTCAAATTTTTTTAAATTTATCATTAGTCCGTTGCTTCGGAAGGTGTTCGTAAAGAGAAGAAGCAACAAAGAAACTCTTTACATTCACATTTTTTCATTTTTTCAAAACATGGTTTGTACAATTTCAGTTTATTAACATGTTTTTACTTTATAAAAGATTTTCTATGCGACAAAACCAAACGCTAGTTTGACATATTTAAAATAAATTGTCCATCACAAAAACCAATCACATAACGTGAGAAGAAAAATCCTCACCAGACAATTATTCCTAGGAATAACGAGGGAAGATTTATAGCTTTACGGACACGGTCATGTGCGCGTTGGGTCCTTGTCGTTTAAAAAATCTTGAACACTGTAGTATGACTTCTTTAAAAGCATGGGTTTTATTGCCTTTTTAAAAGATGCCACAGGCAATTTCAATATGTCAGAAGGGAGTTTGTTGAACATTTTCAGGGATAGTCCCATAAAGGAGTTACTTACTTTATTAAGTCTCCACTTCGGTACGTGAAGTTTGTCCTTATTTCGAGTGTTAACAGTATGCCTATCACTAACTTTACTAAATTGGCCTATATTCTTTTTGGCATACATTAAATTCTCAAATATGTATTGGCAAGGGACAGTTAAAATGCCAATTTCTTTAAATTTTTCGCGCAACGAATACCTCGACCTCAACATGTAAATAGATCGGATAGCTCGCTTTTGTAAGACGAAAACTTTATGAACATCAGCCGCTTTACCCCATAATAAAATACCGTACGACATAATACTATGAAAATAACTGAAATACACAATGCGAGCTGTTTCTACGTCTGCTATTTCTCTAATCTTACGCACGGCATACGCTGCTGAGCTCAGCCTTTTAGAAAGTGTTAGTATATGGGGTCCCCATTGCAACTTAGAATCGATTATTATCCCTAGGAATTTTGTTTCTTTCACTAATTCTACTTGTTCACTATCAATAACAATATTGTTATCAACTTGCCTAACATTCGGTAAAGTAAATTTAATACATTTAGTTTTTTTGGCATTTAGAACCAGGTTATTTACAGTAAACCAATGCAATACCAGTGAGATAGCTTTATTTACGTCGTCAAGAGATGTAGAGGATCTCGCTACATTAAATATTAAAGATGTGTCATCTGCAAACATAACTATCTCAGAATACTTTTGTACCATAAATGGTAAATCATTAATGTAAATCAGAAACAGTAATGGGCCAAGTATAGAACCTTGAGGAACGCCCATCTCTATTTCCGATCCTTCCGACGTGGTTCCATTAATATCAACCTTTAAAGTTCTTTTATGAAGATATGATGCCATTAATTTCAGTGCTTGCTCGTCAAAACCGTAATATTTAAGTTTAATCAACGCTATTTCTTTTTTTACACAATCAAAAGCTTTTGTGAGGTCACAAAATATACCTAATGCATCCCGGGAGTTTTCCCATGAATTAAAAATATGTTTCATTAGTGACACTCCTGCATCTACAGTAGACCTACCTTTGGTAAAACCATATTGCTCGTCATGGAATATATTATGATTGTTGAAATATGAAAGCATTTGGTTGGACATGATTTTCTCAAAAACTTTACTGAGAACTGGCAAAATAGAAATAGGCCTATAATTGGTAAAGTCCTGACTATCTCCTGATTTATGTAGTGGGATGAGCCTACTTAACTTCATACAGTCTGGAAATTCTCCTATATCTATACATTTATTAAAAAGTATCGTTAAATGAGGAGCGATTATATTTATTATTCTGTTTATGACGAAAACTGACATTCCTGTTATGTCTTCGGTTTTTTTAAGATTAATAGTTTTAAAATTTTTAATTATATCATTATTGTCAACATACTTGAAAGAAAACTGTGCTGTTGTTTTGGTAACATTTTGTTCCAACAACTCAAGAGCTTTCTGGGGACATGAATTTAATTTCTCTGTTGTCTGAGTGGGGGTATTTATAAAATGATTTTCAAAAATGTCAGCAATTTGTGATTTTGACTGTATCAGTTCATTATCTAATAATAAATTGAGATCATGTGGGGACTTTAGTTTTCCAGTTTCACTGTTAATTATTTTCCAGACAGTCTTACTCTTGTTAGAAGAATTCATAATTTTATGTTTTATGCATCTAGATTTAGCTTCACCACAAACTTTTTTGAAAATTTTTGAATAATTTCTGACATAAATAATAAAATCTTGGTTGAAGTTAAAGGACTTTTCTCTATAAATGTTATATAGGTGATCTCTACTTATTCTGATTCCAGCGGTGGCCCATTCAGCAAAAGAGCATTTTGTATTACACAGTATTACCTTAGTTTTAAAGATTTTGTTGAATTCAGTTTTTAGCTCATTGATGAATGAAAGACAATTCTCTAATGATTCACTGCTTCTCATTGGGGGGCTGATGCTAGACCTAATATTATTTTCAAATAAGCTAAGTTTTTTTTCAGTTATCTGTCTACATACTATTGACTTTTTCTTTTCGATGGTAAATTCTAAATTTATAAATTGACCCTTGTGGTCTGAGGTAATGCAATCAAAAAGGAAGTGACCGGAGTAATCACAATTGCAATAAATATTATCTAAACATGTTGCAGAGGTCGAGGTAATTCGGGTTGGCTCATTAAATACATTTAGAAGATTAAATGATTGAAAAAATGTCAATATTCTCTCCTTTACTAGACCCTCACCCAACAAGTCAACATTGAAATCCCCACAAACTACAACCTCTCTGGAGCTGCGGGAAGCCATCCCCAAAGCATCTTCCATCGCTGCTTCAAAGATGTCATAGTTACCTTTGGGTGGGCGATATACACACAAAATTATATACTTGCTCAATTCAATGCATGAGATTTCTACATGTTGTTCAACAGAGAGTCTACAGATGTCTTTTCTTTCTTTAAATTTAATGTCTACATATAATAGTATCATACTACCCCCACACATTATGGACTCTCTGTTAAAACAACTGCCCACTGTGTAATTCTTTAAACTAAAATTCATTTGTTCTGCTTTTAACCAGTGTTCTGTTAAACAAAGTATTTTGGCATTGTACTTATTAATGAATAACTCTAATTCTAATAGTTTGCAGGAAAGGCTCTGTATGTTCTGATGAACTAGTGAAATGTATGCCTTTTCCTTTGTCTTACTACCTAGTTTAAAGCTAAATTTGCAGATACATTAGTACATGTACTAATAACTGCATCCAAGTCAGATGAAATTGTTATGTTATTCAAATTAATAACATTGTTGTATACAATATTACTAGCTAGTAACATAGCTAGACGTTTTTTAGAATGTTCAGGTACTTTCAAGGTACTTTTAGTCAATAATGGTTTCTTAATATAATTATTTATATTAAAATTAACAATTTTTTGCCTATATCCCAAGGTCAAATTATATAGTAACATATTTAGTTTATAAATCCTAGTATTAACCTTATAGCTAAGATGCTTGGAATATAGGAAGTCACTTATAATTATTTTTCTAACATTTAAATTGACCAATTTGTCAAATGATTTCTTTAAGTCACTTGGATTCACCTTATTACTCGAACCAATTAAAATAACTAAAGTAGTATTGGAGTCATATTGTTCTTTTAAAATGGTATTTATTATTTGAGAGTAACTTGCTCCGGGCATACAAGTATTTAAAATACATTGGTCTAATTCTTTGTTTAAATGATGGCCAATGTTAACACCAAGAGAATCGGAGAAGACTAAAGTCCTCTGAGTCGACACATCTCTATTGTAAGCAAAAGTGGGCTGAACCATATTATTTCTATTTTCAGGAGATACATCATTTATGACAGTACTTACACTTTCACACTTAGTGCAAAAACTAGATAGTGTTTCTACTGTTTTGATATTTTCATTACTTAACTCTATGATTTCTTCTAATCCTACTATGTAGCTTTGCATTTCTAAGTGACTATTATGATAGTTTACTGTAATATCTTGAAGAGATTTTTCTAACTCTATAATTCTATTACTATCATGACTTAGTTTAACTTTGTTACTGTCTAGAGAAAGTTCATAATCACTACATAGTTGTTCTAGCCTATTTAACTTAAACTTCATCTCATGATGTTGACTACACCTAAGTTTATTAAGTTTTTTTACAAGATTTCTTACAGTTCTTTTAAGTTTAAGGTACTTTTTTAACTTTCTGGAACCTTTTATGTTCACAATTGGTAGGGATTTTTCCTCCTTTAATGGAGTAGTCAAGTCTATTGTTGGCATATCAATAATGTTATCATACATTCGCTGCAGAATAATTGAGTTCTCCTCTGTTTTCTTACTTCTTAATGAATGTAGTTCTAATTCAGCTCCTGCTAGTTGTGCTTTTAACAATTCTATTTCTTTCAGTGCTACTTCATGAAAATCATAACTGTTTTGGTGCAAACTAACATCTCTTTCCAGGGCCAATCTTTGGGCTATGCTATCTTGCAGCTCTGCATCCAAGTCAACAAGTTGTTTCCTTAAACAAGAATTGGTTTTAATAATATTGTTTATTTCTTGCTCACTATCCTCACGTTCCTCTAACAATTTTATGGTATTTTCTTTAGATTTTTTTAATTCTAAAAGGGTTGAATTTAACTTCTTTTCTAAATTACTAATAGTTTCACTGCGAGTAGGCATTTTAACTATTTTTAAGCTAATGGTACTTGATATTGTAAACTAAGTTTTATTTACTAGATAACTTATTGACTAATTTAAGGTTATATTTTATGATAAGAGTATATCTAGTAAAATATAAGTGGATAAGAAGAAATATAACTCATTTATTCAGTATTTAGTTAAACTGAGGTATTGTTTTAATGTGTGATTTGTGAAATAAAGAAAAAATACTGGCCTGAAAAAACCGTTGAAACAAGCGCAAACCAATACTTTAATATAATCACGAAATAATTATTAAACTTCAATACTCCTTATATAACATATGTTATCCTTAATAAATGGAGTTCTTTTCAGTGAGAATTCTTTCGATATCTATCTTAATTATAATTAAAAATTCAAAAATTTAATTTTCGACACAAACACTTGTCGATGCCACAGAGTATCTAGAATAGCAACATATTATCTACTATGTGACCTGCAGGCTTACTACAATGTTGCACAAATATGTCGTTAATTCCTTTTTAATGTTCAAACTTTTGACTGTACAAGGATAACAATAGAATAGCACTATAATTCAAGGCAATATTCTCTGTTATTCTTATAACTTCTGACGCCTGCCTTTCTTTACCAAATTTCTGTTTGATTTAAATATTATAACATAACATAACATAAATGTTCACGCCGAATGTCCCCGAAGGTTGGCAGAGGTACTAATACTTTGTCTGGGTACTAATACTGTGACTTTGTCACCTGGTGTTCAGAGTACCCACGTTTTGCATGGACAGTGTACTCACGTGATAGGGGGCAGGCCTATCGCCGTTTGGTACGAATACACTGTCACATGACTAAGTACAACTCAGTCATGTGGGTTTCCTCACGATGTTTTCCCTCACCGTTAACAACCATGATAAATTAACCACACATATGTCTTTAGAAAAGACAAATTGGTGTAGGCCCGTCGGGATTTAAAGATAAGATAAGATAAGAAAAGAAAAACATTTATTCATTGCTACACAGTTAACAATATAACTAAAAACATTAAAAACGAAACTAAATAAAAATTAAACAAAAAAAAACATAAAAATAAATAACAAGATTTTAAAAACAAGAGTTAACATTAGAAGTTAATGTCACAAGCCATACCCTGCGTAGCAATAAATTGGCGGGTGACTCAGCATTATCGTTGTGAGTAAATGCTCACAACACTGATTTTCAGTCACCGCCAGGAAACGTACGGACTAATGAAAACTAAACTCAGTGCATAATAAAAAATATACCTATACACAAGATAATATGTATACACATAGGTAACATAATAATAAATTAAAAAATAATTGTAATAGAACAAATACTAATATCAAGTAGTGAACAACTACATAAAATCAAAACAAAATATTATAATAATTATGAATATCTGACGAAATATATGTATAAAAGAGGCAATAAATAGACTTAATAAATACCGGGGCTAAAGAATGTATGTAAAATACTTAAATAATTGTTACCTAGAAATAAATGTAAATAAAATAAAAGTACATATTTAATATTAAAGAACAGATGCGGGATTTTGTTGAACTAGTAAGTAATGTTTAAGCTTTCACTTAAAGGTGAAAATACTAGTTACACTTCGGATGGGCGGGGGAAGGTCATTCCAGCATTTGGACGCCGCAAACCTGAAACTGCCCCGAAAGGCCACCAGACGATGCATTGGCACAATTGCCCTTACTTTAAACTGATAGCCACTTTTAGACCATTGCAGTTTTTTATACAAATAGTCAGGAGATTCGTGCAGAATTACACCGAAAAGCAGCGTTGCGAGATGTAGTTGCCTACGTGCTTGCATTTTCAAAAGTCTAGCGTCGTTCAAATACGGGGTGACATAGGATCAAGGTGGGATGCGAAAACAAAAACGTGCACATGCGTTTTGCACACGTTGTATCAACTTCTGAGAACGACCAAGTATGCAACTACCATAGACCACATCACAGTAATTTAACCTAGATAATACCAACGATTCACAAAGGTGAACACGCAAATCCACACTTAGGTAATCGCGAATATTATATAGTACTTTAAAGCGGTAGAAACAATTACTAACTACTGATAAAACGTGGTTTTCGAACCGTAGTTCCCCGTCCATCAGTAAACCAAGGTTTTTTGCTTCTACAACTCTTTCTATGGGGTGACCCCTAATAGCTACACCATTGGCCGGAAGAACCTTTAAAGTATTACGTATTTGATGCTTTGTTCCAAGTACCATGTACTTGGATTTGCTCGGATTCAGGACTAAACAGTTCCTCTCCGACCAGGTAACAATCCGCTCAAGCTCAGCATTGAGAATATCGACAGCATTCACGATTTCACCAGGCACACTACTAATATACAATTGAAGGTCATCAGCATATAAATGGTATTTACAACTATGTATACTGTTAATTATATCAGCTGTATCCAGTATAAATAATAGTGGACCCAATATGGAGCCTTGTGGTACTCCTCTATGTAGTATATTAGCCGATGAAGTGTGAACACTACCGTTTCTCTTACGGAGCTCTACAAACTGGAACCTTTCAGATAAGTAACTATCAAACCAACGAATAGTCGCAGCATCAAAGCCGTAATATGCCATCTTGGACAATACAAGGTGCTTGCACAAACAGTCAAAAGCTCTGGAGAAATCGAGTAAAGTCAGTAAAGTGGTTTTACCTTCATTCTGATCGTCCAAAATATTGTCAACAACATCCAACAAAGCAGATGCTGTTGACCGTCCCTTGCGGAAACCCGATTGGAACTCAGGTAAAATGGCATTATCCTCCAGATACCTTGTGAGCTGATTGTACACAACCCGTTCCATTATCTTTGAAGTGCAAGGAAGAATACTTATTGCTCGCAGGTCTGAAATGTGGACTGGGTTGGGAATTTTAGGATTTGAACACTAGTCGCTTGCACGTTAACCGGTGTTCTACCCATTGAGCTATCACGTCGTTTACCACAATTTCTGTTTGATTTAAAATATTATATGGTGTATTAAATTCTATTAGTACAAAATTCTAGTGTGAATTGTAGAACGTCATGTAACAGTGTGTCTGTACAAAATAGCAATAAGCCTGTTTCCTATCAAGTGAGTGCACTGGCCAAGCAAAACGTGGGGACGCTGAACACCGAGTGATTAAAATTTCATGACATGTTTAGAAGTATTAGTACTTCTGCCACCCCTTAGAGGATATAATAAATAATAATGGTAAATTTATATGGACATATTTTACACAGATCAAGTTAGCCCTAAACTAAGTATAACTTGTATTATGGGATACTAACTAAACGATATATTTAATATTATATAATACACATATAAATAACATCCAAGACTAAGAAACAATTATTTATGCTCATCACATAAATGTTGCTCTCAGCGGGGATTGAACCCGCAACCTCCACTCGGCCAAGGCTGTTGTCGGCTCATATACGGCTTAAACGTTTGAATTGAGTTGAAATTTTGTCACACATACATATACTCACGGCTATACATACGTAAAAGTGGTAGCCAGTGCTAAGGAATTAAAAATTCCTAGGCCACTTTTGGAAAGTTGAGTGGGGAAAAGATGGTAATAAAAGATGTTATTAAAGGAAAGAAAAATTTCGACACTGGCGGGTTTTCTTTCCTTTAATAACTTCTTCTTTTATTTATGAGTAATAATCCCCACATGAGGAATTCATGTTAAAAAACATTAAATTATGTGATAGTTAGGCGTTTCCAACATTTGCATTCTATCTGAAAAGGTAGACAATTGGCCGTCCGAATTAGTTAAAATTCGGAGGTAGGAAACGCAAACACTACTTAAACGTGTAAAAAAGAAACAAAGGATAGAGAAATTTCGTGCTGGATGCCAACTGACACTGTAGCTCAGTTGGCAGAGCGACGGGGGCGTATACCCGAAGGTCGCGGGTTCGAACCCCGCCAGTGTCGAAATTTTTCTTTCCTTTAATAACATCTTTTATTTATGAGTAATAATCCCCACATGAGGAATTCATGTTAAAAAACATTAAATTATGTGATAGTTAGGCGTTTCCAACATTTGCATTCTATCTGAAAAGGTAGACAAGTGGCCGTCCGAATTAGTTAAAATTCGGAGGTAGGAAACGCAAACACTACTTAAACGTGTAAAAAAGAAACAAAGGATAGAGAAATTTCGCGCTGGATGCCAACTGACACTGTAGCTCAGTTGGCAGAGCGACGGGGGCGTATACCCGAAGGTCGCGGGTTCGAACCCCGCCAGTGTCGAAATTTTTCTTTCCTTTAATAACATCTTTTATTTATGAGTAATAATCCCCACATGAGGAATTCATGTTAAAAAACAATTAATTAAAAGATGGTAATACAAAGGTTTTTGGTGATGGGTCTCCAACCTCATCGCCCAAAAATCCCTTAAAAGCCCCAATACCGTTAGTCGCCTCTTACGTACACCCACCGGAAGAAATGGGGTAGTGCTATTCTAAGCCGACACTACACAGCAACGCAATTTCGCAACAAAATTTTATCACCTATAAAATAAATACTGTAACTGCAACGAAGTAGACTTCCGCTTGTATTGTAGTTGGCGTGGGATATAATGATCATTAGAATTTTGGCATTTCATCTGATTGGGATAACATATCATACGTTTTGCGTTTGGATTGCTTAAACAGAAATGTTTAAAGCTATTTGATTCTTATCTACATAGTTTGCTGTAGTAGTTTCAGTGGTAAAAATATTTACCCCATAACGCATAAAGCTATTAAATAAAACCTGAAAAGGGTCCAATCTCTGAGAGTTTTAGCTGAGTTTAATAAAGGGAATAAATAAGAGTATTTAATGCTTAATTTGGGAAGAGAGGTGAGTCACGATCGTGAAAAGAATAAGTCCTATGGGAATGAATTGCTTAAAGAAAAACGCGTTGGGTTCTACACTAGGATCTTTTAAAACCTTGTGTTTGGGAGACCCCTTAAATCATATACATCATAATTTTTTGAAATATTTGTTACAGATTTGTTCCATAAGTTTATGATATACGAAAGCCTCGTGACAGACGGACTGATATATAACGAAACCTAATTAATCGTCCCTTTTTAATATTTTGGTACAAAACCCTCAATAACACATAGAAAAATGTATTATTGCTGTATTTGTGTAAATCAGCAGATTTTTTTTTGGATACTTACAATATTATGTTGATAAAAAACGATTTGATAAAATACCAATTAAATAGGTGCACATACATACATACATATACTCACGGCTATAAATCCCTAGAAGGGGTAGCCAGAGCTAAGGAATTAGAAATTTCTCAGCCACTTTTGGAAAGTTGAGAGGGGAAATGATGGTAAAACAAAGGTTTTTGGTGATGGGTCTTCAACCGCATCGCCCAAAAATCCCTTAGAAGCCCCAATACCGTTAGTCACCTCTTACGTACACCCACCGGAAGAAATGGGTAGTGCTATTCTAAGACGGCACTACACGGCAATAGGTGTTGCATAAAGCTAATAACTGTTGCATGATGGAAATATTAATTTGCCTTGTAACTAATTAATTCATTTAAAATACTTCTTTATTAAAAAGTCTATGATATTATTAAAATCACAAGATAAATGAAATTCCTCTGTGTGTTGGAGGATAAAGGCCGCACCCAGCAGGATATATCTGTAGAACTTCAAAACTGTCCCTGTTTCCAATAAGCATTTATATTTTAATATTCTTACATTGAGAATCCAAAGGGGAAGTAGATTTAAAAGTGCCATTACTCACTCTGACTTAAAAAAAACAATGACTTAAATTTAGTGTTTAATTAATTATATTTTAAAAACGTCAATAAAAATGGTTTGAACCCGAATTTAACGTTACAAAAATACTTGCACAGTCAGAATAAGTATAGTTGACCGTTTTATTTTTCAATATATTTTCTTAATGATTTTTAAATTGTGTGTGAATATCACATATACATATAAATATATAGTTTTTAAGTACACTCATGAACATATATTATCCAAAGCTAGCGGTTGATTGGAAATTTATTCAAAATATCAAATCCTTCATGACTAATCTCTAAAAAAGTATATACACGTTAATGAACATCAAACCACACAGTTGATTAAGTTCATACCATACGTATTAAAATAAATTGTATTATACTTTCATAAATCATATTCACTTAATCATGGAAGGAATTCCCTTTGTGGCGAATAACGATTTCTCATAAGATTGAGTTTTCATTTGTTAAGAAAAGCGTACTAATTGGCGTTTCTGGTGCAAGCTGGTGACAGCGGAAACAAGCAAAACAAAAATGATAAAAAGAGGAATTGAAATAAATATTTCATACTTGTAAAGTTTTTTACATAAGAATTACCATCTGTCTCGTAAATTAAATCCACCAATATGAAACCTATTGAATTCTTCCATACATTCATCATACATACGTAAACTACGGTTCTAAATAAAATAAACAGAGCTTGAGAATGTAAAAGGTTTTAGCCGTTAATGCATTTACAGTTTTTTTGTACTTTATGAGAATGATTAATAATTATAGGATATTTCAGTTTCAGAAACGTTAACGTAAGCCATAATTCTCACTTCCTCTGCATAGTTTCGGTTTAGAATAGCACTTCCCTATTTCTTTCTGTGGGTGATCGTAAGAGGCGACTAAGGGTATTGGAGCTTCTTAAGTGATTTTTGGGCAATGTGGTAGGAGACCCATCACTAACAACATTTATCTTACTATCCTTATCCCAATTAATTAAAAGTGACTAAAATTTTACCAATGCTGAAGTTCTGGCTTACCCTTTTAGGGATTTATAGCCTTTAGAATATGTATGCAATATTGAAATTTATGTGCATCTCACATCATGGATTAAACTTACCAGCTGTACGTGTTCGTTCGTTCGAAAAGCTATTTCGTCGACATAAAATATATGGACTATTTGTTTTTGAATCGAATTTGATACAAGTGCAGCAAGAAATTAAATTCCACTTATTCGCAAAGGAACTGAACATCAACATCTAAATAGCAACAAAACACTTACAAAATAAAAAATAATTTTCTTATTCTGCAGAGGTTATGAAAATAAAAACAGATACAACTACAATTGGTATTAGTAGTTAGTAAGTAGCCACTAAGTAGGTACGGTAGGTAGGTAGGTTTTATTAGAAATGTTTTGTCATCGCGCTATGAATCGCTATTCTAATGACACTGTAAGCATTTACAAAATTAATGACGTCACAGGGCTCTATGATTCCAAGTTATGGATGGGGTCGAGGAGTAATCTATCTTTGTGATATGAATAAGAAAGAAACATTCCCATTTAATCATAAACACATTCATAAGATCCGTATGGCTATAAAACCCTATAAGGGTAGCCAGAGTATCGGAATAAGAAATTCCTTAACCACTTTTGGAAGTTACATACATACATACATACATATACTCACGGCTATAAATCCCTAGAAGGGGTAGCCAGAGCTAACGAATTAGAAATTCCTCAGCCACTTTTGGAAGTTGCGTGGGGAAAAGATGGTAAAATAAAGGTTGTTGGTGATGGGTCTCCAACCGCATCGCCCAAAAATCCCTTAAAAAGCCCCAATACCGTTAGTCGCCTCTTACGTACACCCACCGGAAGAAAAGGGATAGTGCTATTCTACGCCGACACTACACAGCAATTATAATATTGGAAGTTATATGGGGATAAGATTGTAAATCAAAGGTATTTGGTGATGGGTGGCCATCCGTATCGCCCACACTGTACATATACCCCATAATACACTGTCTAATGTAAAGTACAACTGAGCCATGTGGGTTTCTTTTACCCTTCAGCGGTTGAGAGTCTGTGATTTTTAAATATGAAATTCCGTTAACGGTTGAGAGGCGCCCGGGTGCCTCTGTCAGAGCGCGCCACTTAAAACGTTATTTGTGATAGCTATAAAGACTTGTTTTGCATGTTATTTGTTGTAGCCGCTGAGATCGATGAATTATTTTGGCGGAAATGCTAATTTAAACTGTTTAAACGGTGTTCCTCTGAGGGAGTTAAGACTTTTTCACTAACCATTTAATAATCAATAAATCTAACCATTTGACTAATTTATTCCAGGTAAGAAAGTTTTATATTTTTATGACCGTGGTGGGATAAAGATTCTTAAAGATAGTTTGATAAAGGGCTTAATAGTAAAAGTTTATAAAAACTTCGGCCCTACAAACTATTTGATTGTATAAAACATCTCCCCTAGGGCAAAATGAGGATTTTGGCTATTGTCATTTTTATTTGAATAACCTTTTGTACAAAAACTTTCTTAACTTTGAAATGTTTTTAAAAGTCTCTCTCAGCATATTTTAAGTTTTATATATTTTAACAGAGAGCAAAGATTTAAAAGATTATAATATTAAAATAAAAATTTAAACAATTTCTCTGAACAAAACGGTTAGTATTTCATCTAAGTTTTAAGAAAATTTCAAGTAAAAGTATGCAAAGAACAATATGAAGTACTACGACAATTTTTAAAATACTTTTGCAGTTCATATCTGTTCCGTGCAGAGGTCCCATGGGAAATTAGACACATTGTTGCACTGATAGCTTTAGGGGAATCAAAGACATAGAATTTTTATTTTTTACTTTCTTATTATTGGAATAATATATACAAAGACAAAATTAGTTGGATTAAATTTTTCGATAAATAAATATTGTGACGATTTTTCATCCGACTATGGGAAACCAAAAGAAAGACAATTATTTAGACAGTCTCTATATGTAAAAAATATTTTGTAAGGACAGTGCATCCACGTGATAGGTCTGGCCTATCCCTATAACGATTTTTTTATATTGAATATTTACATACTCACGGCTATAAATCCCAGGAAGGGGTAGCCAGAGCTAAAGAATTAGAAATTCCTCAGCCACTTTTGGAAATTTGAGTGGGGAAAAGATAGTAAAAATAAAGGTTGTTGGTGATGGGTCTCCAACCGCATCGCCTAAAAATCCCTTAATAGCCCCATACCGTTAGCCGCCTCTTACGTACACCCACCGGAAGAAATGGGGTAGTGCTATATTTCCAGTGCTTAAGATAAGTTCCCATTGACTTGATAGACAATGGCTCGTTCAAAGCAGTGTTTCTTTATAGGCTAACATAGCAGAGTGAAGGTAAATACCAATTCACTACTCAAAAACTCAAACTCAAACTTTCACGCCATATAATATCACCGTATATCATAACGGGGTTGGCAGAGGTACTAATACATACATAAATAAATAAATATAAATATATACGAACTTATAAAACAGATCAAGTTAGCCCCAAAGTAAGTTAACTTAATGACTTGTGGAATGGAACACTAACTCAACGATATACTAAATATTATATAATACACATATAAACATATGTATTTTGTGTAGTGTCGGCGTAGCACTACCCCATTTCTTCCGGTGGGTGTACGTAAGAGGCGACAAACGGTATTGGGGCTTTTAAGGGATTTTTGGGCGATGCGGTTGGAGTCCCATCACCAACAACCTTTATTTTACCATCTTTTCCCCACTCAACTTCCAAAAGTGGCTGAGGAATTTGTGATTCCTTAGCTCTGGCTACCTCTTCCAGGGATTTATAGCCGTGAGTATATGTATGTATGTATGTACACATATAAACAACATCCAAGACTAAGATGAAACACCATTTATGTCACATAAACGTTGCCCTCAGCGGGATTCGAATCCGCGACCTCATGACCCAGAAGCTTGTCACCTAACCACTCGGCCACGGACGTCGTCAGCATCTGATCATCATGTGTCATCTGGTATTCAGAGTACCGACGTTTAACTTGGATAGTGTACCTACTCACGTGATAAGGGGCAGGCCTATCACCGTTTACGTACGGATACACGTCACATGACTAAGTAAAAATTAGCCATGTGGGTTTCCTAATCATGGTTTCCCTCGCTCGTTAAAAGAACAGACAAATTGGTGTAGGCCTGACCGGTATTTGAACCCTTATTGTCTGCACGATAAGCGGTTTTCTACCCACTGAGCTATCACTGTTGCTCACTACATACAATACAATTTGCTTTTACATACATACATACATGTACTCACGGCTGTAAATCCCTTTAACGGGTAGCCAGAGCTAAGGAGTTAGAAATTCCTTAGCCACTCACCACATAAAGGTTCTTGGTGATGGGTCTCCAACCGCATCGCCCAAAAATTCCTTAAAAGCCCCAATACCGTTAGTCGCTTTTTACGAACACCCACCGAAAGAAATGGGGTAGTGCTGTTCTAAGCCGACACTACACAGCATTATTCTAAAATACAATGCAGAAATGTGAAATCAATTACATATTTTATTGTTGTTACGAATTGTGTATGAAAAGCCTAAAATCTTAAGTGTAACAGTCATCTGAAGTCACAGTAAAACGTTTCGTGGCTAAGTATAAATTCTTATAAGAACCTATTTTTCATTGTACTTTGTTTGTTTTTATTATTATTTTATTTGTTTTATATAACCGGCTATCTCAATGTTTTTTTATAAAAATATATATCCTGTTTTTTTGGCATATTCATATGAGCCCAATGGAAAAATTAAACACTTACAGTAAAAACGACGTGATAGCTCAATGGGTAGAACACCGGTTAACGTCCAAGCGACTAGTGTTCAAATCCCGGGTCGGGCCTACACCAATTTGTCTTTCCTGAAAGACATACGAGTGGTTAATTTATCATGGTTGTTAACGGTGAGGGAAAACATCATGAGGAAACCCACATGGCTGAGTTATACTTTGTCATGTGACAGTGTATTCGTACAAAACGGCGATAGGCCTGCCCCTATCACGTGAGTACACTGCCCATGCAAAACGTGGGTACTCTGAACACCGGGTGACAAAGTCACGTGATGTACAGAAGTATTTATACCTCTGCCAACCCCTTCGGGGATATTCGGCGTGAAAGTTTATGTTGTTTTATGTTACAGTAAAAATTATTAGTGACAGCAACATTTTCAAAAAAAGTAGTTTTCAAAAGTTTTACAAAATTTTAATTAATAAGTTTATTAGACTAGGTAAGAAGCAAAACATATACATACAAATTATCACGCCATAAGTTCCCTTTGGAGCAGGTAGAGATAATTGATCACCATTTTAAACGATACTGGCAGCACTTGCAAGATTTAATTTTTCACATTATTGACACCTGTCTTTTAAGCACATTCTCCATTCCATTGAAATTGGGTTTTGGCTGTTTTCCAATGACACTATCAACGAAATTGGATAAAGATATCTCTTTCCAAAATTATTGTTATCTATCGTCTCTATACTATATGTACCTACTCACCAACTATATTTGTTTTTACCATCTTGTCATCCTATTAACCTCCAAATATAGCTATGAAGTTACCAGATCTTTTTTGGATTTATGGTCGTGAGTATACATATACTTACATACATATGTTTGTACTGAAAAAAACATTCTGTCATTCAGAATTTATCGCGGTTGTATAAATCTTTATTTATTAGTTGAAATTAGAACATCTTAATTTGATTTTTCTTAACCATGTACATGATTCCTCTATAAAACTCCCTGAAAACCAGTTTTAACCAGATTCATAACGCGAAACAGTCATACGAATAATTGAGTAGCGAGATGTCGTACTCACCAAGAAGGCATAAGATTTGTCAACTCACGTGTGCCTTGACAACTGACTCATGAATATTTACAATAGTATAAAACCCTGTTTATGTTGAGCGCGCATTTTGGTGTAGACAAGGAATCTTCATTGTAAGAATGTAGTTGAGGAATCCAAAAGTTATGTAAAGTTATTTTACTAGAAGGAGCTGGGTTATTTTACTGTTCTGAGTCCCAATATTTTTGTATAACTATTACTTTTTATATGATAACATAAATTCGAGATGAAAAAAAAATATAACTACGTTTAAATTATAATATTTTATGATAAGCAAAATTAATACCAACTTTGGAAGATTATAAATCTGTCCATTTATAACTATAAGAAAGAGTAAAGTGAGAAATAGTGTTATTCGTGAAAAGTGTGGTGTGAAAGATGATATTGTAAGAAAGATAGAAAAAGGAATGTTGAGATGGTTTGGGCACATAGAGAGGATGGATGATAGAAAATTGGTAAAAGGGATCTATAGAGCTAGTGTGGATGGTAATGTTAGTAGAGGACGACCACGGAGAACACACTTGGACCAAATTGAGAGTGTGCTCAAAAAGGCTGGCGTCCGAAGTATGAAGAATAAAAGAGCATGTATAAAAAGATTGATGGATGTAAACGAAGCTAGAGAGGTTTGTCAGGATCGTGCGAAGTAGCGATCAATAGTCTCTGCCTACCCCAATGGGAACTAATGGTGTGAGTATATGTATGTATGTATGTTATAACTATAAGAAACTAACACATAAAATTACATTAATTGTAAATACTATTGCGTTCATAACTGAAAACTGACTAAAATTTATATATCTTGAGGGTTTTAACGCACTTAAGTATGTAAGTACACACACACTCAGTACAGCATGAAATTATTTTAAAGATAATTTAAACCTAAATAGTACCTCAAAAATATTATTTATTTCATAATTAGCAAAAGATCATGTTATTTTTTAAACACATTATCCAGCAATCAAATTAGAAAACGTGTTTTGAATAATAATCTCTAAAAACGTAAAAAATACCAGTAGCAATCTTCAAAACTTTATCAAAACAAAATTAAATTCATAGAATAACTGTAGGAGAAGGCCAATCCGCTTCTCTGTGTGAACGAAACCTTATAATTTGTGTAAAGCATTCCGCTCTGGTTCAAAGAGGACGTTTAACTTGATTTCAGAAATACGTGACAAGTCTCAGCTTCTATGGTACTCTCTTTATGCGATGGTGTGTATATTAACATGATATAATTATTTATATGTGAAGGCTCCTTAAATGTGAAGAGAGAAGCAAGAAAAATTTGTCAGGATCGAGCAAATTGGCAATCGATGGTCGATTTTAGATTTCAAGTAAATTGCATGTGATTTTGTCTTACAAAATTATTGTTAATACGTGGTAAATCAGAGAGTACTAAACTTAACTAGT
The DNA here is from genome assembly GCA_963576735.1 of Bedellia somnulentella. Classification (NCBI taxonomy): domain Eukaryota; kingdom Metazoa; phylum Arthropoda; class Insecta; order Lepidoptera; family Bedelliidae; genus Bedellia; species Bedellia somnulentella. The sequence goes on from OY755172.1 coordinate 18,398,868, forward strand.
TTCACATCGAAAAGACTTTACAATGTCGCAAATGAAATGTTTCTTGATATCTACTAATCACGAGCGCTATTTTATCGACACGATAACGGTTAGAATGAGATGGCAGTATACGATACTAAGTAAGTGCGTAAGAGATGGCTGCTTTATCCCGCGCGATAACTAGTTTAAACACCGCTCGTGCTTGCCCTTCTGGTATCACTATAAACGCACGTGACTTCATAATATACTTTTGTTATCCGTAATCAAGTAGTTATACATCGAAATACAAACCATTAACGTTATAAATGGTTGTTTTATTTGGCAAGGCTCCTTTTTAGGGTTCCGTAGCCAAATGGCAAAAACGGGACCCTTATAGATTCGTCATGTCTGTCTGTCTGTCCGTCCGTCCGTCCGTCTGTCCGTCCGTATGTCACAGCCAGTTTATTCCGAAACTATAAGAACTACATTATTGGAAATTGGTAGGTAGATGTATTCTGTAAACCGCATTAAGATTTTAAAATAAAATCTGAAAAAAAAACCAAAATTTTTAGGGTTCCCCATACATAGAACTGAAACTCAAATTTTTTTTTTTCATCAAACCTATACGTGTGGGGTATCTATCAAAAGGTATTTGAAAATGATGTTGAGGTTTCTTATATCATTTTTTTCAAAACTGAATAGTTTGCGCGAGAGACTTTTTCAAAGTGCTAAAATGTGTGTCCCCCCCCCCGTAACTTCTAAAATATGGGCATGATAATACTGAAAAAAATATATGATGTGTATTACTATACAAACTACTAACGAAAATTGGTTTGAATGAGATCTAGCCCGTAGTTCTATTTTTAAACGTCATAAATCAAATTACTTACCTAATTTGGCTCCTATGATTTTTACACAAACGGGATTTTCTATATACATGATAGTACGGAACCCTTAGTGCGCGATCCGACTCGCACTTGGCCGGTTTTTGATCTTTTTTTTATCTGAGCTACCTAATCGATTGAGGAAAAACGGAGATCTAAAAACAGTGAAATAAAGAATGACCAAGTATAAAAAACAAAGTAGACATAAAACAACCACCTACAAATACATATGCTACTGAATATGAATCCCAAGACGCGACTGTTAGATAGAGGTAAGGAATTATTAATCACCAACCACTTATCATCATTATTATTTTATTTGCTGTGTAGTGTCGGCTTAGAATAGCACTACCCCTTTTCTTCCGGTGGGTGTACGTAAGAGGCGTCTAACGGTATTGGGGCTTTTAAGGGATTTTTGGGCGATGTGGTTGGAGACCCATCACCAACAACCTTTATTTTACCATCTTTTCCCCACGCAACTTCCAAAAGTGGCTGAGGAATTTCTAACTCGTTAGCTCTGGCTACCCCTTCTAGGGATTTATAGCCGTGAGTATTATGTATGTATGTTAATAATGTTATTGATAGATTTTCAGTCACATGTTCTGATATTCAATCAAAATCCTAAAGTAAATACCTTTAGTAACCTCACTCAATACCCACGGGGAGAAACAAAAACAACCGATTCATACTAATATACCCATCTAAATTATACAGATGAATAAACTAAGCAAACACGAATTTACTCGATCCCAAGTTACCGAAACAGGAGGCGTTCGATAATCAAAGCTAACAAATGAATAGTTAGCGAAACAAGAAACTATTATCGAGCGTACCCTCCTCGCCAATAAACAACTGACAATGCAACAAACTTTGGATTAAGCAATTTGTTACTGAACATACTGAGTTGGAGCGAAAACCAGGCTGCTTGTATTCGTCTTGGGATAATGTTTCAGTAGCTAAGGGATGGCTATATTTTTTATAGAACTGTAGTGCCGGCCTAGAATGTCACTTTCCTTTTCTAACCGGATACTGTGTGTGATCTTGGATACTGTGTCAGAATCGACTGTATTTATTACAATCCTACTTCTCCTTTGCTGTGTTATACATGTATGTTTACATTTATTTTTCTTTTAACCATATAACATATTACTGCTAAAGTTACCAAGTAAGCCTTTGAAATTAGCTATGTTTGTTATGTTGTATGTAAGCCATCTTTAATATGATATAATCATATGCTTACGTATATACGAGGGGCATGTCAAAAGAAACTAGAGAAATTCGTTGGAGTTGGCTCTTCTTCAAAGCACCATACAGTCGACTGTCGCTTTGATTCGGGGTACATACATACATACATATACTCACGGCTATATTTCCCTAGAAGGGTTAGCCAGAGCTAAGAAATTATAAATTCCTCAGTCACTTTTGGAAGTTGAGTGGGGAAAAGATTGTAAAATAAAGGTTGTTGGTGATGGGTCTCCAACTGCATCGCCCAAAATCCAATAAAAAGCCCTAATACCCTTAGTCGCCTCTTATGACACCCGTGGGTAGAAAGGGGTAGCGACATTCTAAGCCGGCACTTCTAAACCGGCACTACACGGCACGATTGATTTGGGGTCATAGTTATATACCCATGTTTCGTCACCAGTCCCACCCGACGGTCTTTCTGTTCATCGGTAAGTTTGTGCGGAACCCATCTCGAACAACGTTTACGGAGAGAAAGGTGGTCGTGAATTATGGTTTGCATTGCTGCTGATCCAATTCCTAGTTCTCGTTCTAGCTCTACATATGTAATTCGTCAGTTTTCGCGAATAAGTTTTTCGACTGCAAGAACGTTTTCTTGCGTGACCGCGGTTGGCGGCCGTCCTGTCTTCGCTTCATCTTTGAGGCATCCCCGTCCTCTTTAAAATTCAGCAAACCAATTGAATACTGTTGCTCGGGAACAAGCAGACTCACCAAAAGTAGAAGCCAAAAGTTCGAAACATTCTTACGGCTTTAAACCTTTTTTAAAGTCATAATAAATCATAGCGCGAAAATCACGTCGACTGAGCTCCATTGTTGCAAGTGAATTTCCGCCAGACTCTCGGAAAAATGATGCTCATTCAAATAAAAAATAAATAAATAAAGTGTGATCTATATTCAAATATGTCAATAAAAAAGCAACCTATAAAATGCTGTATAGCTTGCCAGTGTCAATTAAATGAGAAAAGAGTATCTAACTTCTTTTGGCATGCCCCTCGTAGTTTGGCACTTTGATATTACGACGAGAACGTGTGCTGTGCGGGACACTAGAATAGCGGCTAGCCCTGATATAATTATTAAAAATTCAGTATTTGCTTCTTTAAAAGTCATATTATATTATCACCTCATTTTTCTAATTATTTCGTACAAAATAAAAAAAATCATATTTCTACCGAAAACTTTGTAAACGAACCTAAATACAGCATAAAGACTTGGTAATTATAACAATCTATTCTAAGACTATTTAATGGTTTGAAATTAAATGATTGCCAACCATCATGTATTTTATTTGGAATCTGTAATAAGCAATTTTTACAAATTGTATCAATCAAACATCTATTTTTAATTAAGTTTAGTGCCAGCTTACAAACAGGGCAGCCTCATTTCTTCCTGCGGGTGTATAAGGCGTGGAGTTTAGTTATAACAATACTAGCAACAACTATATAATGCAGGATTTATATACGTATGTATGTTAGGACTTCTCCCTATACAGAGATAAATGAGAAACTAAGTTATAGTATAAATAATGAAATATAATTATTATTTTAAACAACTTAAATAGTATGTGTTTTTATTATTATCACTAAACGAATTCAAAGCGACAACCATAATATATCTTAAGACCAAATCACCATTTCTCCTAATCCGAACTCAGTATATTGGAATCAATCTAAAGCCTGAAGATAAATGAACTGAATTTATCAATCTCCAGCCAACACTTCTAAATGCAAATCCGATGACCATAGCAGCTGTGTAAACCTGATTAACTCACCCAGTAATGCTTTCGATTCGTCGGTCGCTGTACTATTCTGTCTTATGGCAATAAAAGCGATATAAAACTTTTATTACTGCGAAAATAGATATATTATAAAAAAACAATTCACGGAAGATTGTGATACTGTAAAAACTGGAATAAAATATACAAAAATGCAGAAAAATTACAAAACAACATACATACATACATATACTGACGGCTTTAAATCCCTAAAAGGGGTAGCCAGAGCTGAGAAATTAGAAATTCCACAGCCACTTTGGAAGTTGAGTGGGGAAAAGATGGTAAAGTAAAGGTTGTTGGTGATGGGTCTCCAGCCGCATCGCCCAAAAATCCCTTAACAGCCCCAATACCGTTAGTCGCCTCTTACGTACACCCATCGGTAGAAACGGGGTAGTGCTATTCTAAGCCACGGCAAAAAATATACAAAAATGCAGAAAAATTACAAAACAAGTTTACAATGATTACTAAACAAGAGTCTAAGTAAATCCCCATAACCTTAGTTATCTTTTACTGCTAAGCCAACACTTCACAGCACTTTACGAAGAAAGAAATCTTATTAAAAGATTTTATTTTCTACACATGGTTATTATTTAAATTCATTGTGTTTGATGGTGGAAACGAAGAATTACTTTAGATACTACAATGCCCGATTTCTAAATTGAGTATTCAAGCTGAGAACGACTTAAGTATCGCTTTATCCCATTCAGTTGTTAAGATGCGACAGAACGATACTTAAGTTGTTCTCAGCTGTTTATGTTTATGCATGCAAATATATACTCAAGCCATTAATTCTCATTGGGTTATTATTATATAAGATATTATTGACAGTTATTTTGTACAATCCTGTAAAACCTCTTGAGGTTCGTCTACACTACAATCATCAACCTTTCCCACAAAGTGCTCACAAAAAGTACCTATATATTTTGGTGTTGGGAATGCAAAAAATTACAGTTAGCAATAAATTACATTTTTTAAAAAGGGCTATTGTATTAACAGACTATAGCAAAAATCATAATTAGAATGTTTTTGTTCATGAAAACCTCATGTGGGGATTATTACTAATAAATAAAGGAAAGAAAAATTTCGATCAGGGTTCTATCCCCGCTAGTGTCGAATTTTTTCTTTCCTTTATTTATCCTTTATTTATTAAAAATCATAAGGTTTAAGAAATAAACTTGTATCATGAAAAATACATAAAGTGTTATAAATAAACTGATATATTTGTGCAGAATAAGTGAACTTCTGCGGTTAAGAACCTCTATTCTGATGAAGTTCGCGACCATCAACAAAATTGTTAAGTTTCATCCGATTACCAGTTGCCAAGTAGTTTGATTGTGCGTAAATTAAATTTGCTAATGGACATAACCAAGACCGTCGGAAATTTTCTTATTATAACGACAATAATTGTCATTGGAGTTGGCTGATTCCTAATCATCAAACATGTGAATTTAAAAAAGGAAATAGTTTAGTAGAGCATTAACAATTCCACAATCATGAAAATTAATTTAGTTGCCGTCATAATTATCTATATATCATAATAAATCTTTGTAAACAGCATTTCATTAATTTAAATCTTTTTGTTCATGAATACCTCATGTAGGGATTATTACTAATAAATAAAGGAAATAGAGCAAGAGCCCGCGACGGCCAGACCTTCCTGTAATAATAAAAGCTAAAAGTTTTTCTATGTGTGCATATAGTAAAGGTAAGAACGATCCCCACCCGTGATACCTGGCTAGTGGTGGCTTTTGCAGGTAACAGGTAATAAAGGTGTATACAATTTTACTTTAAATTTATTAATTTATAAAACTTATTTTTTATATATTTTACTTATAACAATATCAGAACTTACAACACGCATTACCAGACGCTTTATACGGTTCCAACCCCATGCCAGACACCCCTAAACTATAATATTTTGTAATTTTACTTACGTTATGTTTTAAAAGCTGAATTTTATATATGTTAATTGGGGAACTATTAAATGATGTTTCTTTAATAGCCAGACACATTCAAGGGTTCTATCATTCTGCCAGACGCATTGAAATGCGTAGAAAATGTGAGAGCGCGGTGCTGATGTACTAACTGGTATGTACGAGTGACTGCAATTGTTCTCGCGATGGTATTTTTGCGTAATATTTGTTCAGGCGTTAAGTCTGAACAAGTACTCTTATGTTTTCTTTCAGATCTTCCATAAACCTTGTTCTGATAGTTTTTTCTTTAGTTTAGGGGTGTCTGGCTAGGGGTTGAAACCGTATAAAGCGTCTGGTAATGCGTGATGTAAGTTCTGATATTGTTATAAGTAAAATATATAAAAAATAAGTTTTATAAATTAATATATTTAAGGTAAAATTGTAAACACCTGTATTACCTGTTACTTGCCAAAGCCACCACTAGCCAGGTATCACGGGTAGGGATCGTTCTTACCTTTACTATAGGCACACATAGAAAAACTTTTAGCTTTTATTATTACAGGAAGGTCTGGCCGTCGCGGGCTCTTAGACTAAAAGAAAAAGTGGCCTTCCGAATTAGTAAAAAATTCGGAGGTAGGAAACGCAAAACACTACTAAAACGTGTAAAAAAATTAAAGGATAGAAGAATTTCGCGCTGGCAGCCATTGACACGGTAGCTCAATTGGCAAGAGCGACGGGGCCGTATACCCGAGGTCGCGGGTTCGGATCCCGCCTGTGTCGAAATTTTTCTTTCCTTTATTTATTCTTTATTTATTAGCATTTCATTATTTTTGCTTTATATAGATTTTTTTCCATACTGCCTGTTCGTCTGAAAAAGTATAAAGTAGAAATTAAGTTAAAATGTTTGTTATATGAAAAAATATACAAATGAATATTTGTTACTCACTCCATTGGTTTTATTGGGGTAAGCAAGGACTACCGATCACCACTTTGACGGGCCAGACAAACTCAACAAATCTTTTTGAATTATTCACCGAAATAAAGGGAAATAAGCAAAGATAACACTGATAAAATATAAGCCCCATGTGGTAATGATCGTGCAATAAATCATTCCCCTTATACTTTAGCCCTTACATATTGAGACATGGAAACTCGCGCTTACAAATCCCTAATGTCAATTTAACACTTTTCTAACAACACTTAGACCGAATTTATGTTTCTAACATACATACATACATATACTCACGCCGTTAATTCCCATTGGGGTAGGCAGAGACTATTAATCGCCACTTCGTACGATCCTGGCAAACCTCTCTTGCTTCGTTTACATCCATCAATCTTTTCATACATGCTCTTTTATTGGAGCGAAGCTCCATTTACCCCCGACTTTTGCATTTCGTTGTGATCGTACTCCTTCCAAACGGCTCAACTCAGAACCCTGAAATTTTGCACGGTGGTCAAGGACTATGTCAAGATGGTTTATGTTAATTTTGATGATGATGATGATGTTTATCGAATGTACCACGGAGGAATAATCACTATTAAAAAATTACAATGTTAGTCTATGGAAAAATTACGTAAACAATGCCAGCGCGTGAAAATATTTTTTTTTCATATTCGATCGTCCCAAAGTCACGTCTGTTTGCGCTCCGACACTTGGTGATTTTTCGAACTTTTGAACGCTAATACTCAAGTTAATACTCATCTGCTTAAAACCTTTATAAGGCAGAGGTCATATAGTGGCCACCATAATTTCAACTTTACCTACCTTCAAATAAAAGTGAAATGCAATGAATTTTTGATCATACTTCTGCCATAATCATAATTAAGCCTATTAGGATTGACAAAGTGTATTAATTGTATGCCGAGGCTTAGACGCGGCGGTAACTTAGGGTGACGCACAACTCACGCTATTGCGACCACTAATAATCGCAAAACCTCCTGCCAAATACAGCAATCAACATAGACAAGCAATATTTGGAAGAATTTAACTCTTCACTCGACGCTCTGGCTTACAATTGTTGCAATAACTGCCATCGGTTGAACTTATCCGCGACAGTTAATTCAGATCGGACTCATTAAACACAGCAGATGCAGTCATCAAAGCGAAGAACAATAACGCTACTGCAAGTATAGCATCTGCCGATGAAGCATAAGGCTTGCAACCAATCCTCCATCTTAGTGCCAACTGTCGGGTAATGTTAAATCAAAATCTTTGGACCAGTCAAGGATTATGTAACGGATCGCTGGGAACAGTAGTCGATGTCGTTTACGCACCAAAAAGCGATCGCAACCCATCCAACGAAACACCTGCGTGTGTTCTGGTCAAATTTGACAATTACACTGGTCCGACACTAGCTCTGGTGCAATTCCAGTCTTACCATTCTCTGTTGGTTTCACCAAAAATGGTACTAGCTGTAACCGAAAGCAATTTCCTATCATCCATCCTCTCGATGTGCCCAAACCATCTCAGCATTCCTTTTTCTATCTTACTTACAATATCATCTTTTACACCACACCTTTCACGAATCACGTTATTCCTCACACTAAATGACTAAATGTATATATGTATGTATATTTCTAAATTTATGACATTTCTTTCAAAAGATTTTAGAGAGACTTCTTTTGACATGTCTCTTCTAGTTAGCTTTTCGCTTCTAGTTATCTGTACGAAATTAAATGTGACAACTTGAAAAAATGTACTGGAAAATGGCTGGAAAACTTTTTAGCAAAGACCTAACATGTGAAGTCGTGAGTATATGTATGTATTAACATACCTACAAAAACTTTCAAGTTGGTAATTCTTTAGCCACACTTCGTGCTAACTTACCACCAGCCCTACCTTACCAACATTTAAAAAAATTTCTAAAATCCTAAGTCTTTTCTTAACACAAATGCAGATAAAAAAAGATTAGTGCTACTCTAAGCCAACTCCTTACAACTTTTAAAATAAGGTTTGTGCTGTGTAGTGTCGGCTTAGAATAGTACTATCCCAATTCTGCCGGCGGATGTACGTAAGAGGCGACTAACGGTATCGGAGCTTTAAAGGGATTTTTGGGCGATGCGGTTGGAGACCCATCACCAACAACCTTTAATTTACCATCTTTTCCCCACTTAACTTTCCAAAAGTGGCTGAGGAATTTCTGATTCCTTAGCTCTGGCTACCCCATCTAGGGATTTATAGCCGTAAGTATATGTATGTACTCAACATCGTTTATGAGGAGGTCTATAATAAAACTGAAAACAAAACTATATCTCTCCTAATTGACTTAATCCTATCAAGTCGAAAACTTTTGTTGTTCCTCCCCCGTAAAAATAAATTAAAAATTAAGACAGTGAGAAACACAAAGATAATCCTAGCATATAAAATAAATTAATCCTAATGTTATTGAATCGTTAAAAGGCAATAAAACGATTTTCCTTGTTTAGACGTAAGCATTACTTTTTGTTACAAGCTATATTTAAAAGCGTTAAAACCGCCATTTTGAGTCATTAAATGGTTGGTTTAACTTTAATTTAGAAAAATAATGATTTTTAGGGTTGTGGATGTTGTTATTATATTTGGAAATTGTTTATCAAGGCAATTTAAGGCAAGTTAAAAAGCGACATGATAGTCCAGTGGATAGAACACCCGCCCAAAAACAGAAGGGCGTGAGTTCCAATCCTGGTGGGGCCTACACCAATTTGTCTTTTCTAAAGTCATATATGTGGTTAATTTATCATGGTTGTTAACGGTGAGGGAACACATCGTGAGCAAACCCACATGGCTGAGTTGTACTTAGTCATGTGACAGTGTATTCGTACAAAACGGCGATAGGTCTGCCCCCTATCACGTGAGTACACTATCCATGCAAAACGTGGGTACTCTGAACACCAGGTGACAAAGTCCCGTGATGTACCGAAGTATTAGTACCTCTGCCAACCCCTTCGAGGATATTCGGCGTGAACGTTTATGTTTACGCTTTATCAAGGCAGTTTAAGGCAAGTAGGTGGAAATTCGTTTATTAATGTAGCTAGAATGTTATAAGAAGCTTTTCATGGGGTTTTGGGAATTTCAAAGTGATTTTGGTTTATGTGGCTGAAGATCCACAACTCACTATCCTTTATTTCACAATATTATTACCACTATTGTGCCGTGTAGTGCCGGCTTAGAATGTCGCTACCCCTTTCTACCCACGGGTATCGTAAGAGGCGACTAAGGGTTTTGGGGCTTTTTATTGGATTTTTGGGCGATGTGGTTGGGGACCCGTCACCAAACACATTTATTATTACTACCTTTTCCCCAATCAACTTCCAAAAGTGGCTGAGGAATTTCTAATTCCTTAGCTCTGGCTACCCCGTTAAGGGATTTATAGCCGTGAGTATATGTATGTATGTATGTATGCATTACCACTCAACCCTTAAAAGTGGCTGACGTTTTAGTCTGAAGCTCTGGCTACCCTTTTTTCAGATGTATAGCTGAGAATATAAGTATGTATATATGTTGAAAGACAGACGGCACTACAGTTTAGATGCTGGGAAAATACAAAATATAAGTCTGTGCAGTGTGGGATGTACGAGCCAGTATATATTTACTGTTCCCACGATTGTACACAGATAAATCGTATAACCCTGATGGAAGACAGTACTATCTAACATATTAGTTACTTGATTCGAAGATTTTGTAGAATCACACATTTATAATGGTGTGATTCTAAAAAGTTAACTGTTTTTTAATTATACTGAGTTGGACTTGCAACGTTTTTAGATTATATTTTAAATAATTATTTTTTTACGTATTAAAGTCAATGTCGAATCTGACATATTTTGTTTTATGTGCCAGAAACATTGATATAAATGAAATCCTGTAAACAAAAACGTCACAATCCAAACTCAGTTCATTTGTAACACAGTTGGCCTTGTATTAGAACATAAGATAAATTATTTGAACGATACGGTCACATATGACGTAAGTACTGTAGGTCTTAATTGTTGAGGTTACTCTATAATATTTTCTCTCACTAAGAACAACCTAAGTAAATGAACTACACTCATGATCTTCAGGAAGGAGACAACCTATGGCTGTCAGTATTTCATGCAAGCCTCTTACTGCTGAGCAACCATAACTGTTGTAGTGACAAAATATTAAGATAAAAATAAGGTTATTCCTGAAACAACGAGTATAGTGTGAAAGCAATAGTACTTTTATTATTCTACATTAGGACGGCCGTTTTAAAACCAGATTAAAAGTAAAAAGACTAAATAAATATGGGAAAACCACAAATAGTTTGTATGGATCGTGTAAAGTGGCGATTGTTACTGTGCCTACCGGTAAAAGAATAACGGGTGTGAGTGTAAGTAAGTAGTAAATTTAGTTTTCCTTGTGGGTATAGGCTTATAATAGTACTACCCGTTCTCTCCCCCTGAGTGTTATTGAATTTGTATGGATGTAGTGGGATAAAGTTAGCCCTCAAGAAAGAAAAATCTCTATATAAGATCGTAACTTGAGGATTAATTAAGGACTAAGAACTATCATACTTCGTTTCTTCTAAGCGAAGATAGATAGAACTGACATGACCTGTAGACCTAGCACAAGCGCTATTTTATCGTCACTATATCGGTTAGAATGAGATGACAGTATGTGATACTAAGTAAGTGCGAAAGAGATGGCTGTCTTACATCACGCGACGTTAAAACGTCGGTCGTACTAGCTAGGCTGGTTATCTTCTACTCTTCCTCTCCTACAACTATGTACTTATTTTTCATCACCAAAGATCACTAGGTTATATAAAGCTTTTTAAGTGGTTGATGGCCAGTAGGGTTCCAAATATTTCACAAAATTATTTTGTTTTTCCGTCCCTCTCTCCTAGAAAGACAATATAGTTTATTCTCATACCCTGGCTTTTTTTGAGAATTTGTATAGGAATTCAAACATCATTTTCAAAAACTGAAATAATTTATTTATTTTTTATTTATTATATAAGGATCATCAACAGCAACACATATTATATAGTTAGTTGAAACAGTACAGTAAATAAGGCCAATAACAGATGATCACAAGTTAAAGAAGATATACACACAGTTAATTCAAAAGAAATAAAATAATAAACTAAACTATCTAAAGACATAATGAGTAACGTGAGTGACATAAGAATGTGAGTGTATGTATGTGAATGTGATTGTATTGATATGCATAAACGTTATATAATAGTAAAACCTTATTTAAATAATATGACATAGAAATGGTTAAATTTACCTAAACAACTATAGCGTCTAGAACGAGGCGTTTGAAAATAGACTTGCTATGTGCAAATAAGCTAATACTTATGATTATTAGACCCGCCTTTTAGTTACATCGTCGCAGCAAATTGAAACAATGGATAATTGTTTTAGTTCATAATCGAGTTTCCTTATTGTATTTAAGTTTGATCTAAGTAATAGTAATGTTTATAGTAGAAGTAATTATTAATGCTTTAACTTACCTACTTATATTCATTGCCGTTGTTCCCATTGGGGTAGGCAGAAATTATAAATCGCCACTTTGTACCGATCCAGGCAAATCTCTCTTGCTTCTGTCACAATGCTTTTATGGGACGCAAATATATTTTACAATTTTTTTTATAAATAATCGGCTATTAATATAACCAACTCAAAAAAACGATTTATAACCTTTGCTGTAAATAAGTCTTGTAAAATATTTGTACTTTATAACCCTCATACAGTATTCGTCACTCAGCCCTAGAACGAACATAGTTCTAGACAAAATAATGCACTTAATATTAACCATTAAATAACGCAAAACTTTTCACTTACGTACATCTAGAGGATGTCACAGCCACGTTTCGCTAATGGGCCATAAAACTTTCGCAAAATAGTACTATGGGCCTTGATGATGCCAACTTAGGGCTACGAATGCCATCAAATTGATATATTAGTAAATAACGGTCTTGTTGAATTGGGGGCTTCACATTACGTATTTTCACATCTATGAATTTCTTATGAAAGGATACATATCATGAAAACAACTTTGTTTTATTTTAGACAGAAGTCATTTTAGCAATTCTAAATATTAGAGTTGTACATACATATACTCACAGCTATAAATCCCTAGAAGGGGTAGCCAGAGCTAAGGAATTATGAATTCCTCAGCCACTTTTGAAAAGTTGAGTGGGGAGAAGATGGTAAATAAAAGAAAGGTTGTTCGTGATATGTCTCCAAACGCATCGCCCAAAAATCCCTTAAAATCCCCAATACCATAAGTGGCCTCTTACGTACACCCACTGGAAGAAAGACAGAGTTGTTTAACATACATACATAAATAGACTCACGGCTCTAAATTCCTAAGGGGTAGCCAGAGCTTCAGAATAAGAAATTCATCTGCCACTTTCGGAAATTTAGTAAGAAAAATATTATAAAATTAAAGATTGTTGGTGACGGGTCTCCAACCACATCGCCCAAAATTTCTTAAAAAGCCCCAATAGCCTCAGCCGCCTCTTACGAACACCCACGGAAAGAAATGCGGTAGTGCTATTCTAAGCCGATACTACGCAGCTGTATAACACTGGGTGATTTTTAAAGGTTATTAGTGTGAATAAAATAACTATAGGCGTGTTATTACATGGTTTTGTTAAGTTTTTTAAAAACGTCATTAGTTGTTTTAATTTTAATGTGCAATCGTGAAAGTCTTAGAAAATACTATGTTTTAGTGAGGTTCATCTCAAACTTCGTTTGCGTCATATACTCCCGAAGTAACGACAGCGGTTCTAATACTTCTAAACACTACGAAATAATAATAATTTATTGTAAGTGAGATCAAAGAAAGAAACACAACAACATACAATTGGCGGTCTTATGAAGGATTGTTAATCTAGGATTTTTTACCATTATAGTCTAGAAATAGAGGAACATAATATGGTAAAATAAAGTATGATTGGTAATGGGATTCCTTTTATCACATCTCGCAGAATGTTGAACTAAAATATAGTTGTATTAGAAGATATCTAAATATCTTTGTTAAACTATGCAGTGATTGTGGTGCTAATAATAGTTTAAGCTACGCAATCTTATGAAAAAAAAATCAGATTGTTTTTCCTTTTTCGGTCAATCCGTATGTCATCATAAGGACCACTTTTGCCCATTGTCTAAACATTACCCGAAATATTTGTTACCTGTCGGGGAAACACGCTTTTCCTTTTAACTGAAAGTCTCGTAGTATCTCTATCACACTTTAAAGTATCGTATATCGTTATCTCATTATAACCAACCAACTCTCACGAGATTGTTACAAGTGTGCTATGCTTCCTGGTACCGCAACATAGATATTAGAAAATAGGTTTTATTAAGCCTCCATACACATATACTAAGGTAGATATATTATAGATTATAGGCAGAGCTTCAGTGCTAGAAACTCTTCAGCCACATTTGGAAGTTGATAGGGGACAAGATGGTAGAAATAAAGTATTTCGCCCAAAAACCGCTTAAAAAACCGCATACCCTTAGTCGGCTCTTACGACACCCATTGGTAGAAAGGGGTAGTGATATCCTAAGCCGGCACTATACGGCAATTTAGCCTACAAAATTTACCATTTATACCAAGCCTGTTGCGGTTTCATTTAGTCCGCCTAAAATTCGGCCCTGGCACGAGAAACAATTGCTAACTCTATTCTGCGCGCTTGATATTGAGGATAATTACCGAGCGAGCGTTTGATTAGTATTTCGCCGTGGCAAAGCAGAACCACCATCAATCATGAAGTAAATTGCGTATGTCAGGCGCATTCCTCTTCAAATGCTCCAGGCCTTAGATACAATATTACACGCCATTGAACTACGCTCTTAAAATGTGTGCTCGAGTATGCTTCAGTAATACGGTTCACGGTTTATTATGCGCTACATTTCTGCTGGTTTCAATTGAAATTTTTGTATACATTTTGTATTTTAAAGCTCTATTCCAGCGATCGAAAATACAGATGCGAAAATAATAATAAGCCTGCTGAAATCCTTTGAGCAGTTACAACGCCTACCAACCAATTAAAAATAAATATTTTGTATGACATTTAGCAAATTTTGGTCGCTATCGTTGTAACTTAGCTTTAGGAGAGGATTTGTAATTATCTTAACTAAATCAATAATCAATTAAAAGGTGTTTAATGAAATGAATAGCTTTGTCGAATTAAGTAGTTGAAAAACAATTAACCTAATTGAAACCCATTGACTCGAAATCTTTTGATCTTGCAAAGAGTTTAGAAATAATTAAATTTTTCCACGCTTCTGGGATATTTAATTAAAACTACCAACGATTCCAAAGATTGCTGGTCTTGAGATAAACACAAAGTTTTCGCAATCATTTAAGCTGTTTAAAACAATTGAAAAGTGTATTAAATTTTTATAAGTACTATGTTTTTTTAATGGAGTAAATAATAAGACAAGTATAAATAATAAGAAAGTGCTCACCTATCAAATATAATTCGGACATATGTACTTATGCCACAAGTTAAATAAAAATAATTTATTCTATTGAAAAAGAGTACAAATGATAAAGCAGTGAATAGCCTAATGACTATTCAATCGGTACTTGAACAGGCCTGAATGGCAATGCGTGATGATGTGAAGGCAGTAGATATGAGGTCGATTGGGTTAAGTTATGAGATGAAATGAGACATATATGATTTGTGAAACTTGCGGTATGACAGATATAATTGTGATAAAATAGTTGATAAAAAGTAAAAGTAGTAACAGGTAAAAATAAACGAAATTCAAAGCCGCCTCATGCACTACCCTCTGTAAAAAAATATAGCGCTATTCTGATATACCGGGTATGCCAAAAGAAACTATGTACTCAAAAATTAAAAAAAATATTCTTTATTACAAGTATCGATCTATTCGAAGTGTCATAAATAAAAGATGTTATTAAAGGAAAGAAAAATTTCGACACTGGCGGGGTTCGAACCCGCGACCTTCGGGTATACGCCCCCGTCGCTCTGCCAACTGAGCTACCTTTAATAACATCTTTTATTTATGAGTAATAATCCCCACATGAGGAATTCATGTCAAAAAACATTAAACTATTCGAAGTGTACCTGAATACCTGTGACCACTCGTCTTTGCTTTTAAACCTCTTCCCCTTTAGTTTTTCTTTGATTTTTGGAAACAAGTAAACATCACAATGCGCTGAGTTTCATTGTTGCAAGTGAATTCCCGCCAGATTCTCGGAAAAATGATGCTCATTCAAATAAAAAATAAATAAAAGAAGTGTGTTCTATATTCAAATACTAGTGGATCGTCCCAGCTTCGCACGGGTAGTGTTGTTTTTTTAAATATCTGAGGTTTCTTTCTTCAGTCACTGCTCAAGCATTGTGAAATTCAGCGCAATGTTTTCAATTTATTAAATTTATAGCACTCCCTAAACAGTGTAGTTTGGTGATTTTAAATGCGCTTTGATGAACGGTTCAGTATTTCCGTTTAATAGCAAATTTTGAAATAAAACGCTATGAAGTATTTATAATCTAAAAAATAAATCATTACGTGATGTAGGATGCAACTACTGGCGCCATCTAGTATGTTATATGTAAATTAGTAAAGCTTTGGTTTTGATCACGGGCGCGATGGCTTATTTTATGTATAATTTTGGTGTTTGTATACCGATTTCTATGATTATTTTTTTATTGAATAGGTAATAATGTTACCTTTTTTAAATTTGGGATGAGTGAGACGTTTACAAACGTAAGAGTAAACAAATATAATCAGAATGATCCGAACTGCTAAGCTATCAGGAATTACACGTGTTATTGTGAGTCAACCGTAAAAGATAGACATAAACTGCTGAATATTTTTTTAAAATAATTTTATGAAGAATATTTCCGTCATATATGATTTCTATGCAAGTGTAACCATTGAGGCTGCACACGCGACGGAAGCTTAAAAAATGGAGTAACTTCTCCCGTTTTATAAATAAAAGATGTTATTAAAGGAAAGAAAAATTTCGACACTGGCGGGGTTCGAACCCGCGATCTTCGGGTGCCCCCTCGCTAAAAAAAAAAAAAAAATTCTTTCCTTTAATAACATCTTTTATTTATAAGTAATAATCCCCACATGAGGAATTCATGTCAAAAACATTGAATTCTCCCGTTTTCCCAAAATTTCCAAAATTCCCCTTTGCTACTCAGCTGGAAAGTATACAAAAACCTGCGCAGGTTTATGAAGAATAATTGTGCCAAGTTTCGTTAAAATCCGTCGAGTAGTTTTTGTTTCCATAAGGAACATACAAACCGACAGACAGACAGACAGACAGACAAAAATTTTACTGATTGCATTTTTGGCATCAGTATCAATCCCTAATCACCACCTGATAGTTATTTTGAAAATATATTTCATGTACAGAATTGACCTCACTACAGATTTATTATAAGTATAGATATCAATAAAAAACCAGCCTATAAGATGATGTATAGCTTGCTAGTGTCAATCAAATGAAAAAAAAGTATCTAACTCCTATTAGCATGCTCCTCGTATATAGTGATTAGTTGCTGTGTAGTGTCGGCTTAGAATAGCACTACCCCATTTCTTCCGGTGGGTGTACGTAAGAGGCGACTAACGGTATTGGGGCCTTTAAGGGATTGTTATGCGATGCGGTTGGAGACCCATCACCAACACCCTTTATTTTGACCATTTTTTCCCCACTCACATTTCCAAAAGTGGCTGAGGAATTTCTAATTCCTTAGCTCTGGCTACCCCTTCTAGGGATTTATAGCCGTAAGTATATGTATGTATGCTATTCTGAACCGACACTACACGGGTGTCACACACTACACAATGTATATGTAACTACAAAAATATCGTTTCAGCATAAAGAAAAATAAGAATATGTACAATGAGTGCATTGACTTCTCTTATTTTAAAGTGACATTTACTTTTATGATGATTTTATATTAAAGGGCCTCCCCGCAATTTGCAGCTATTGCGCCCACTCTTTCGTCACTGAGATTGACAGGGCAAAAAAACGCGTACGCTTAATAATGAACTTTATTTAGTTTTATTGCATAACTATAATGTTTAAATGAAAAGTTAAACAGCAAGATCTTAAACCTTCGCGTATATACTTACATAATGAGTTTACATGTACGAGTAGTAGTGTCGATAGTACGAGTATGTTATGCCAGTGGAGCAATTTCGGTTTTTATAAAAAAATAGCATGTTGAAATACTTTGCTGTGTAGTGCCGGCTTAGAATAGAACTACCCTATTCTTCCGGTGGGTGTACGTAAGAAGGCGTCTTACGGTATTGGGGCTTTTGAGGGAGTTTTGGGCGATGCGATTGGAGACCCATCACCAAAACCCTTTATTTCACCATCGTTTCCCCACGCAACTTCCAAAAGTGGCTGAGGAATTTCTAATTCCTTAACTCTGGCTACCCCTTCATTGGATTTACAGCCGTGGGTATATGTATATATGTATGTATGAAATACAAGTTTTTTCAAGATATATCTCAACAATTTGGTAAAATGTTAAATCACAATTGTACCTTGACCCGAGAACCTTGGTCTGAACTAATAATAAACATATAGTTTTTCAAGTCATATCAATCTTATAAAACGGACTATATAGAATTTGAAAAACAACCAAAACCTGTTTTTCCGGAGACACCCTTAACTTATAATTAAGGCCTTAAAATGTGTCTACATTAAGTAAACCAAAATTCAAGCCTTCCTTCATATCAACACTGTCATTCGCAATGGTATGAACTCAATTTATCAAACGCAGTATTTCGCGCGTTGTTTCTTTATGAAGAAAGATTTTTGGGTACTCTTTAACTACACATTTTCAACTTTATTCTTAAGGTCATAAAGGACAATCTTTATTGCCTTCTCATTTCAACTGATATTTTGCGTATTAGATCCTTATGTGAGATTTATCATATATTTTTTTGTGTAATTACATCAGTCTTTCCCTTGAGTATTTCATTTGACATTGTGTAATTTTTTAATTTGACAAATATGCTAAATATTTTATCTTAATTATTACCTCACGTAAATTTTTTGTCCCTGAACTTAAGTACAAAACCATCTATTGATCCAATATCTTTAACAATAGAATTTTCCATAGGGTCTACTTTCGCGTCGTTTTTTAGGGAATTACGAAGCTTAGTACAGATATTAATGAATATAAATGATAGTGAATAATTTTCCCAGAAAGTAAGCTTCTGCCCAAAATATTGAAGCCATGCATGTTTGAAAAATGTTATTCATAGTCTAGTTAATTCAGAGTGTATATATTAAATACAAAATAAGTCTCAGAAACTGAATTCGTGTCACTTGAAATAAAATATCTTGCAAGAATACTAGTTACATTCTTAGAAGATGCAGAGATTTACAAAATTATTTCAGTGTGCGGTTGTTTCCAAGACTCGGAACGCATGTCACGTTGAGCTCGTTAGCAAGGCACTAACGACGTGGACACTTCAACAAATGCTAGGGTGACCATTATGTTAGTTGTGTGACTGTCCGTAATTTATGCACGTGAAGGTGTGATTCAGATATATAGTCTTCCAGTTATGTTATATATTTTTTTATTAAGAGATATGATATGAATGATAGTGATAGGCACATAGGACGGTTTATTTCATATGGGGTAGTTAGAAACTGATGGCTCTACATTAAGTAATCTGCAGGAAATATTTGAAATAAAACAATAGTAGAGGACGACCTCGGAGGACACATTTGGATCAAATAGAAAATGTGCTCAAAAAGGCAGGTGTTCGCAGTATGAAGAATAAAAGAGCATGTATGAAAAGATTGATGGATGTAAACGAAGCCAGAGAGGTGTGCCAGGATCGTACAAAGTGGCGATCGATAGTCTCTGCCTACCCCAATGGGAACTAACGGCGTGAGAATATGTATGTATGTATGTATGTAAAACAATACCTAGCAAAAGTACGACTAGGTACTATACATTTTAATTACTATATTCAAAATATTATTTTTTTTTTTTTAATTAATAACAATTCAGTATTATTGAGTTATTTTTTTCAGATAATATGCAAATTTATATTTCCGTTCTTATAATATGTGATACTGTAAATAAAGCTCCGGATATTTTCAACAATTTTACAAAATAATTTATTGTGTCTGAGTACGACTATGGGAAAAACTGGCGTAAGTATACCATTAGTTTTAAAAATAAAAGCATTATTTACCATTAATTGTCACCCTACATATCCTGACACGCAGGATAATGCCACCCTACTGTGCACTTTTTGTCGGGCTAATGTTTCTTTTCTGCTGAGCATTGCCTTCAAGGGTTTTATTATGAAAGCGATTGATTCAACGCCGGAAAATAGCATTTGGTTAAGGAAATCAATTATGCTCTTTAGCTTGAGAAATTGATGACAAATAGTATTTATTCATACTAAAAAACTCAAATGAAGGAAAGTTGAACTCGAGGCCTGGAACACTCGGGAATGTTCTGGTAAGACACATTTAGGAAATAGATTTATGTGATTTATCCTAGTTTGGTTAGGAAAACCCTACTTGTGCCCTACCCGAGCATACATATCTATACCAAATTAACTAACCCAAAATTATACATAGATACATAATACATATACTCACGGCTATAATTCCCTAAACGGGGTAGCCAGAGCTTTGGAATGAGAAATTCCTCAGCCACTTTTGGAAGTTGAGTGGGGAAAAGATGGTAATAATAAAAGTTTTTCGGTGACGGGTCTCCAACCACATCGCCCAAAAATCACTTGAAAAGTCCCTATACCCTTAGTCGCCTCTTACGATCACCCACGGGTAGAAATGGGGTAGTGTTATTCTAAGCCGACACTACACAGCAATACCTTTAATATACCTACCTAACTAACAAACCAATAATTACTGGATTCTCTAAAATAAAAAGATCCTTACCCATTTTGTATTAAAAGAGATATATAAAAATGGTAAGCATTTTGTTTTTGCAGTTGAAGAAAAATATTGCTACCCATGCGCAATCAGGCATGGGTCGCTAGTGATTTATTTACACGTTCAAAACTAATTATTATTTCTTAGTATTGATTCGTTTAAGCCTCGATAGTTTCAAGTCTACTCATAGTTGAATATAACTGGATAGTTAATATTATTGTCAGGTTTATCCCAACCGCTGACAGTTGCAAAACACAATAACGGTAGCGAGTAACATAGTTGCATTGTTACTAAGTACTTTCAAACTGGTGCTGGCTTTAAGACGGTGGACGGACGTGATCATATTTTGCTGTTTACTTCATATTTCTATGACTTTAAATTCTTACACAATTTTGAACATTCGATCTGAAAACTGCACTTTTAAAAGTGACTTCAGAGTTGTCAATTTGGAAGCTCAGGCCACGCCTCTTTTATTTTAGAACACAGAACTTTTATAACTCAAACCTATGAAAATACAAACTCCGTACAATATACAATAACATACTAAAACGTGTAAAAGAAATAAAGGATAGAAGAATTTCGCGCTGGCAGCCATTAACACGGTAGCTCAATTGGCAAGAGCGACGGGGGCGTAGACCCGAGGTCGCGAGTTCGAATCCCGCCTGTGTCGAAATTTTTCTTTCCTTTATTTATTAATACAAACTCCGTGTTCCGTAAAAGTATATATATAACAAGAAATTAAAAGAAAAACTAAGAGCTTAACTTTATAACTTCTAAGTGTTTTGTATGGAATTACCAGAAATCATACCTTTTGTGTCAAGAGTTACTGTAAGTACCGATTTCTTTACATGATGGTTACAGAATTTCGTACGTCCCCATTTCTGCTGCACGTTCAACTAGTACAGCCAACTTCCTTGACTTAAGTAGGAATATTCCAAAACTTAATTCGAGATCTTGTCTTCACTATTCACGGCAGCGATGTGGTAAACAACGGTGTGTTCTACGTAAATATACATAAACATAACATAACATAAACGTTCACGCCGAATATCCTCGAAGGGGTTGGCAGAGGTACTAATACTTCTGAACATCACGTGACTTTGTCACCTGATGTTCAGAGTACCCACGTTTTGCATGGACAGTGTACTCACGTGATAGGGGGCACGCCTATCGCCCCGTTTTGTACGAATACACTGTCACATGACTAAGTACAACTCAGCCATGTGGGCCATATTTGCTTAAAACATTGGTTAATAAAGGGTCGCGACGAAATATCTGAAAATAATTTGTATATTCTTACTTACTTACTTATACTCACGCCCATTATTCCCATTGGGGTAGGCAGAGACTATCTATCGCCTCTTAGTACGATCTTGATCTGTATATATCTTAATATATATATGTTACTCTAAAACCCCGTTTGATGGTAAATCTTATGTTTTCTGTTAAATCCTATGAGTAAAACTATTAGTAGGTAATTGATTTTGCAAGAAAATACCTACGCGCTTAGTCGAGACTAGCGGGGATCCTAGAGCTGGCACATACTTTGGTCAAAGAGTGTGCATTGCTATACAGAAGGGTAATGCAGCTAGCCCCTTGAGAACCCTACTACTCACTATCAGCAGTGACTATGATAGTACATTTTATGTTCTTTTTGTTCTGTTTGTTTGTTCTTATTTTGATGTGGTCCAACCGATTTCGGTCACGGCGACCGCTTCAACGTGTCCTCTATGGACGCCGGTCGTGGGCTCGCATGTGGCTGACATAGCCAATCTTCTTTGTGAAGATCCTCGCACACTGCGGGCATGTGAGAACCCCATTATTATAATTATAGATTATTAGCGCAGGTGGTCGGGCTTTTAATTCGTCGCGTTTGGCATCACTCTCAGCGCGCCGAAGAATTTCAAAGTCACGGACTTTGGTATGAACCAAAGTCCTCCACTCCGGTCTTATGGAGGCTTGTTTTTCCCACTGAGAGCTCTTGATGCCGCACTTCTTCATGTGTCGCTTCAGCACATCTTTATACCTGAGGAGTTGTCCGCCATGCTTACGCTTGCCCTCCTCAAGTTCCGAATAAAAGATGCGCTTGGCGACCCTCTGTTCTGCCATCCTTGAAACGTGTCCGCACCACCGGAGCTGTCGTCGCATGAGGTAAACCTCAATGCCATCAACTTTTGCTCGACGCAACACCTCAGTGTTACGCACGCGATCAGACCATTTTACTTTTAGGATCTTCCGCAGACATCTGAGGTGGAAACGGTCTAGCATGCGTATGTGGCTTATTTTGTAACTGATTTAAACATGTTCTGTTAATTAGTTCTAAGTTGTATATGTAAAAAATACAGTAGTTGGAAAATGTATTAGATGTATACATTTTTTCAGATAGATACTAATCATAAACATACATACTCACGGCTATAAATCCCAAGAAGGGGTAGCCAGAGCTAAGGAATTAGAAATTCCTCAGCCACTTTTAGAAGTTGCGTGGGGAAAAGATGGTGATATAAAGGTTGTTGGTGATGGGTCTCTAACCGCATCGCCCAAAAATCCCTCAAAAGCCCCAATACCTTTAGTCGCCTCTTACCCACCGGAGAAATGGGGTAGTGCTATTCTAAGCCTACACTACACAGCTACTAAATAATAGCATAAACATTTTTTTATTATTTAGTATCTATCACTTTTACGGAAATAATAGTGTAAATCGTAATCTCTGGTACCTGATAGTTTCGCTAATAAATTGCGACTAAACCATCCCAATAAAAATACGCCACATACTCCCAATAAACTTACGCACTTAAAAATCACGAATGAACAATTGTGTTTACAGCCACAAGTCACATTATATCAAGTTTTCTCATTCTTCACAAAAGGGTAGTCGTTGAATTGAATGCGACCAATTCACAGCTCACATTTCAATGCATTGAATTGCGAATGTTTTCTTGTGAAAGAACTGTGGTAGCGATTCGTTTTAACTTTTTTTCATCCCGCTTCAGTGCTTTTAGTAAAGCTGGCCAAATACTTTTCTACTAAGTTTTGACATTTGGCGGGTCCAAATGTATGATTTACGTGATGCGAAACCAGATGAAAAAAGGGTGTTTCAGTAAGGTTAACTTTTACTAATTCTGATGTAGAATAGGATATTTTTTTTAAACTTGTATGCATTCATATAATAACTTGCTTAAATCCCAAAAACGAGTAGCCAGAGCTTCAAAACTAACTAAAATGAGTAGGCAAAACATTGTAGGATAAAAGTTGTTGGTAATGAACACCATCGCTCAACAATCACTTAAAAAGTCCTAATACCCTAAAGTTGACTCTTACGACAAACGGGAAAAATGAGTTTCTGCTATACTAAGCCTTTACGTTTTTAATTTTTCCATCTTTTTAAATTACTGCATTCAAATAATATTGAAATGACATGGCAAAAGCTCCTTATTATTAAACTGATTAACACTTAACATTATGATGTGGTATTAAGAATTATCAATTTTTATGAATGAACAGCAAACCAATGTGACAATAGACCAAACAACTATAAGCTGCTCTGTAGATAAATCATATGTCTGCAAGGCTAGCAGGAGCAACCTTTTAACTAGATATCGCGTGGATTGAAACCGCTAACTCTTTCGCACTGACATAGTATCGTATACTTTTATCTCATTCTAATCGCCAGAGTAACGATCAAATAATCCTCGCGCTAGGCTTCCAGAGTAGTAAAAAGTTGTGAGATTCACGTAATACTGAGTCATACTAAAAAGTGAACTGGTGAAGTTTATATGTTTACCAGGATCGTACAAAGTGACGATCGATAATCTGCACCTGCCTCAATAGGAACTAATAATTTAAGTGAATAATAGTTTGACCCTAAAGGTTATTCAGTCTTAAATTATTACGGAATAAGAAAATGTTTAATATAGAATCAAAATTAGTATATTAATTTAATTTGATGACACAACATTATGACAATTACATTTCGTTTTAATAAAATCGCAAAGTGATATAATAATAATACGAGTATATAATATGAGGCTAAAAAACAAAGAAAACCTAAAAGTAAACACTAGAAAAAAAAGTTATAAACATACTTACAAAAAAGCACACTTCCGCCTCTATCAATTTATTTCTTGAAACATAATGAAAGAAATATAATTAACAATTAATCGATGGTGTTGGTATAAGTAAGTATATATACTTTCAATTTGAATAGTAAAAACTAATTAGTTGACAGAATAAAACGTTTTTCCCAACAAGCCAGCGTATAGCAATCCTTGTTTGAAACCACACTTAATCTTTTTTTATCTTACCATTCACAATCTGCAAACATGTTCCCATATATTCTTACGAAATTGGCCACCACACGGCACATTCGGCTATCGCAGATGCAAATCCTAAAATCTTTGATATCTTGGTATACCTGGGCATGGTTGCAAAAGCGGTAATTCTGTATCTTTCGAGCTGACCTTACCTTAGCATTTAAGTGAAAGGTGACAGCTCCCAATTACTTTTCATTCCTCTTTAGAAAATTCAAATTATGCGAAGGTCTACTACTACAATACTAGGAGTATTATTATAGTAGTAGTAGTAGTAAGGTATAATAATAATATGTAACGTTATCGGTGTTGCTTTTATATCAAGGTTGAAACTGATGATGAAAACTATCGCGAGGAAACCCGTTTTGTCATCTGACATCATATTTAGACAAAGCGGTAATAGCGATTTTTTACTTACATACATCAGTTTATATCTTTTTCCGAGAAAGAATGTAGATAAACTTATCTATATATAGTTTGTATCTGGAACATGCCACCGACACACTAAGCTAATAAAATAATATGTTTGGATGTTCATTTAAAACTGTTCATTAAAATTCTCTGTGTAAGCTGGAAAACTGAATATATTCTTCGTAAGCTACTAATTAGCACAAATGTACAATCCTAACTAATGTTGAACATAAAAGTTCATATTAAATTTTGCGAAGTCTCACGACGAAAAACTAGCATTTTTGAAGTTGAAAAGATATTTAAAATAATGTTAATTCGATGAAGAAATTTCATTCATGATGAAGTGAATTTAACATAACTATGAAGTATTTTATTTGTTAATAATTTAGAAGTTTATATGATGTGTTAAGTATTATAGAAGACAAGATTGAAAAAAACCAAGAATTTAAACCTAACCAACTGTCAACCGTGATAGCTCAATTGGTAGAACACCGGTTATCGTGCAAACGATTAATGTTCAAATCGCGGGTCGGGCCTACACCGTTTGTTTTTTCTAAAGACATATGTGTTGTTAATTTATCATGGTTGTTAGTGGTGAGGGAAAACATCGTAAGAAAATCCACATGGCTGAGTTGTACTTAGTCATGTGACAGTGTATTCGAACAAAACGGCGATAGGACATCACGTAAGTACACAGTCCATGCAAAATGTGGGTACACTGAACACCAGGTGACCAAGTCACGTGATGTTCAGAAGTATTAGTACCTCTGTCAACCACTTCGGGGACATTCAGGTGAACGTTTATGTTATGTTACCTAACCTCTTAATAAATATTGATAAATTATCGACGTAGAGCCGTGTCATTACGAGTATTCTATGATGAGATATTTTAAGCATAAAGTAGGTAGTAGGAAAGAATGGACAATCGGCTAGATTTAAAAACCCCGTAAAAAGAAAAATCCCACTTAATAGACAACTTCAGTTCGTAATTTTGAACTGGCTAACTATCTTAGTAGGTCTTCCCATTTATGAAGGTTACCCTATTGAAAGGGAAAGCTTAATAAAATTAAAGGTTTTTAAAACGCTTAACTATCCAATGGAAGAGTTTCCCTTTTAACACCCCACTACAAAATAACTTTGAGTGGGTAATTTTGAAGGGATTTTCCTTTCAAACTCGAAAAAATAACGAAGTTTTCAATGAGGTTTTCTAAAGAGGTTTCCCTTTGATTGCATTTTCTTATCTTTGGGGTAAAATAAAGTATAAAAATATTAATGTAAGCACATCTATGTCATCAGTCATCATGTTGTCTTCCTATGGCACCCCACTGGTGCACAGGGCCTGCACAAGCTCCCGCCACGCCTTCCTGTCTGCTGCGACTTCCCTGGCCGCACTCCAACTCAGTCCCGCCGCTCGCAGCTCGCTCTCCACGCTCCGGCGCCAAGTGTGTACGGGACGGCCGCGGGCTCGCTTGCCGTCCGGTGGTTTCCACTCGAATGCGATGCTGGCGTTTGTGGTCCCTCTTCGAAATGTGTGCCCCATCCACCTCCATTTTCTCAGTGCGATGTCAGTCACAACTGGAGTCTGCTGGCATTGGTTCCACAGGTCCACGTTCCACGAAAGAAGAAATGGGAAGAAATGGGGTAGTGCTATTCTAAGCCGACACTACACAGCAACAAGAAAAAAGATAAGATAGTTTAATTCTAAACTATGTTTCATTTCATGTATCAGTTTTTTACATACAAACATATAAAGGTAGACAGAACTTCAGAGCTAGAAACTCCTCAGCCACATTTGGAAGCTGATATGGGAGATGATGATAGAAATAAAGTATCGTTCGCGATGGAAATCCATCCGCATCGTCTAAAATTAAAAAAGCCCTATAACCTTAGTAACCCCTTACGACATCCCTGGGTAGAAGGGGTAATGACATTCTAAGCCAGCACTATACGGCAATGTTTTTAAAATACTACTTATTACCGTCTAACATTCATATCACACTATATGTAGCAATGTCACATAAATAAACGCTACATTGCTTCTCAAGCAATCAGAAATAAGAACAGACAACTGCAGAAAAACATAAGCTATTCTCGTATCTCCATTTCTGTTCGTACCAACTCAATTAGAGCCACAAATCAAATTACTCGGAAACTGAACGTTTGCAGTCGAGAAAAATGTCTTTGGCTTAGTATTTTCATAGTGTTCTGTGTTATCAAAGTAATGTTTGGTTTTTTCTTAATAATTTGAGTATGCTTTTAGTTTCATTTAAATGAAAATGCTTTTTGGAGGTTTTTTTATTTATAAATACCTGTAAATATTATGTATTTTAAAAATGGTTTCTGATGATACAAAAATGTACTTATATAAAATTGGGATCATGAAATACATACATAGACTCACGGCTATACATACATACATATACTCACGGCTATAAATCCCTTAACGGGGTAGCCAGAGCTTTAGAATGAGAAATTCCTGAGCCACTTTTGGAAGTTGATTGGGGGAAAAGATGGTAATAATAAATGTTTTTGGTGACAGGTCTCCAACCGCATCGCCCAAAAACCACTTAAAAAGCCCCTATACCCTTAGTCGCCTCTTACGATCACCCACGGGTAGAAAGGGGTAGTGTTATTCTAAGCCGACACTACACGGCTATAAATCCCTAAAAGGGGTAACCAGAGCTTCAGGATAAGAAATGCTGCATCCACTTTTGGAAATTTATTGGGGAAAAGATTGTAAAATAGAAGGTTTTTGGTTGAATAAAGTTGAGTATGCTTTTAATTTAATTTAATGGAAAATATTTTTGTAGGATTTTGTAGTTATAAAAACGTAAATAAATATGCTCACGGTTACAAATCCTAAGAAGAGGTAGCCAGAGCTGAGAAATTAGATACTCCTCAGCCACTTTTAGAAGTTAAGGGATAATTAAGGCCATAATGAAGAAAAAATATGGTAAAATAAAGTTTGTTGGTGGTGGATCTCCTACCGCATCGCTCAAAATGCCTCAGAAGTGCTTCATACCCTCAGTCTTCTCTTACGTGCACTTACTGAACGAAATGGGGTAGTTCTATTCTGAGCCGACACTACACAGCTACATAGCTATCATACTATGTGTAAAGTCTACTACATTTAATACTACAGTGCACATAAATAAACGCTACATTACTTCTCAAGCAACCAGAAATAAGTACAGACAACTGCAGAAAAACATAAGCTATTTTCGTATCTCCATTTCTGTTTGTACAAACTCAATTAGAGCCGCAAATCAAATTACGCGGGAACTGAACGTTTGCAGTCGAGAAAAATGACTTTGTCTTAGTATTTTCATAGTGTTCTGTGTTATCAAAGTAATGTTTGGTTTTTTCTTAATAAGTTGAGTATGATTTTAATTAAATTTGAAGGAAAATGGTTTTTGTAAGAGTTTGAACTTATAAAAATCCTGTAATTGGTATGTGTTTCCAATTAAATTCAATTCGTTCCAAGATGTGTTCAGTTGGTATCATCCATCCTCTCTTTGTCTATCTAACCCATCTCAACATTTCTTTTTCTATCTTTTATCGTAATTTAATTTGGATCTATTAAAATCAGTTTTTTTCTTACAAAATGAGTTCTATATATAGATTGAACAGGATGTTATTGTTGAAAAAGACAAATTGTTGAAATTATGTTTTTAGTAGCTATGAAAAAATACAATTGATACAAAAGCTGTCATCGTCACATATGCCAAATATTGGACGGAATATTGGAAAAAATACACATATTGGACCCACGAAAAGCAAGGGAAATAAACTGTTCGCCTAGCCAGAGCCCTGCTTGACTAGGTAAGGTTATTTAGTACCCGAAGTGCACCAGGTTCCGGGACGGCGGCACGCTAGCGACCAGGCTCACCCCTGGCCACGCATCCCTCGTCACGGCAAACCTTGGATTGGTGTAAGGGCAAAGATGGAAAAGCCCTAGTCCCTTAGTCGACTTCTACGTGACACCCATGGGAAGAGACGGGGTAGTGCTATTCTATGCCGACACTACACAGCAAAAATATGTATCTATATATTAGTGCAAAAGTGTCCAACTTACTTTTCGAATAAAGTTCACAAGATTTAGCGGCAGTGGCAGATATATCGTACGTACCTCACAAGAAATAAATTCTTTTTGAATTCGTAAAAGGTTAAAAGTTGAGAATTCCAATTGGATAAGTTGCATTCAGATTTTATTTCAGTTTAAATGTCAGTGACGAAATCTGTGTGTAGATTCAGAATCAGCCAGTTTTTTTATTGCTGTGTCATTTTATTTAAATTACATGAAATATATCAACTCGAAGTACAGTAAAGTAATTAAGTATTAAAGATGGTTTAAGTGTTACGTAAAATTTTTAGATACTTTACTTAGAATAGCACTACCCCATTTCTTCCGGTGGTTGTACGTAAGAGGCGACTAACGGTTTTGGGGCTTTTGAGGGATTTTTGGGCGGTGCGGTTGGAGACCCATCACCAACACCCTTTATTTCACCATCTTTTCCCCACACAACTTCCAAAAGCGGCTGAGGAATTTCTGATTCCTTAGCTCTGGCTACCCCTTCTAGGGATTTATAGCCGTGAGTATATGTAGGTATGTACTACAATTTTTATAAGCATAAAGGTGCTTCCTCACCGTGAGCATGCACGTGTACCGTCACATTATAGATTTGTCTTTAAGCATTATATAACAGTAATACTTCTCTGACTACAATCATTCATATAATCATTACAAGAAGCGCATTATAATTCACGGTTTTCTTCCTGACTGATTTAATGCTCAACTCTGTAACGTTATGTTATACGCGAATGCTGCCGGTGAGGGAGCACCTTATAAATCAAGATTACATCAAACCATAGCCGTGTAGTGCCGGCTTAGAATGTCACTACCTATTTCTCCCACGGGTGTTGCTTACAACTACTACTACGCGACTAAGGGTATTGGGACATTTTATTGGATTTTAGGGCGATGCGGTTGGAGACCCATCACCAAAAACCTTTATTTTACAGCCTTTTCCCCACTCAACTTCCAAAAGTGGCTGAGGTATTTATCTTTCCTTGGCTCTGGCTACCCCTTCTAGGGAATAATAGCCGTGAGTATATGTATATGTATGTATGTATGTATTAAACCATTGAAGAGTTTAACATTAATAACTTCGTTATTATCTTATACATATGGAATCGATAACATCAAATGGAACTCAAGAAATATGATAGGAAGGAAAGTATGTTTTTTATTATCACGAAACTAGTCATTTTATCCCGTCCTAGACTTAGCGCAGTGGACTCGGGCTAAAAACTATATTTCAGGTTGGCTTGATCCCGTCAGTGGGTTTCAATAGGCTGTGATTAGTTTGACAATAAAATTTAGCTATGCCAATATACAAGTGTTTAAAGTTATTATTCTGATAATGCCATAAAAACAAAAACTAAGCGTACGTACACGTGTAGGTTGTGTATTTGTGTCTCTTAATCACTTGTTTATGACATTATTTCACACGTGTTTCCAATATACAATATATCAAATAAAGTTATGAATTGATATTTTTCATTTTAAATTAAAATAAAAAAAGCTATAAAAACATTGTATCTCTTTCATTCTTCAACAATCGAAGTCACTAACTAGTTGTCTGAAGAAGTTTACATCTTCGGTTCCCAGTTAGCAAAGTTTCCTTCAGAATAAATTGAAGAAACTGCAGATTTTTTCAATTGCAAATTTATCGGGGATATATCAAGTACTTCAAATGTCGTTTATATAAAGAACAAGAAAATTAACTTAACAACCGTGATAGATAAGTGGGTAGAACACCGCTTATCGTGCAGACGATTAGGGTTTAAAACCCAGGTCGGGCCTACACTAGTTTGTCTTTTTTCTCTGTCAAGACATATATGTGGTTTATTTATCATGGTTGGTAACGGTGAGGGAAAACATTGTGAGGAAGGCCACATGGCCGAGTTGTACTTAGTCATGTGAATGTGTATTCGTATAAAGCGGCGGGCCATAGGCCTGCCTCCTATCACGTGAGTACACTGTGCAAGCAAAACGTGGTGGGTACTCTGAACACCAGATGCCAATGTCACTTGATATTGGAAGTATTAGTAACTCTGCCAACCCCTTCGGGGATATAATGCGTGAACGTTTGAGTTCAGTTGAGTTAGTCTCGAGTCACTTAGTGGGCACGTTCAGGCTATGATAATGAATGAATTGATAACAATTAGCCAAGATAAGTCAACGTTTTGCATTACCATTGTCTGCGAACAGCGTATATATATTTACACCATTAGTTCCTATTAGGTTAGGCAGAAACTATCAATTGACATTTCGTATGATCCTGGAAAACCTCTTGAGCTGCAACAAACTTTTCATCCATGCTCTATTATTCTTTATACCTCGGACGCCTGCCAGCAGCACCATACGAACGAAAATAAAGCGAGACGTATTAGTACCTACATACATTCATACATATACTCACGGCTATATTTCCCTAGAAGGGGTAGCCAGAGCTAAGGAATTATAAGTTCCTCAGCCACTTTTGGAAGTTGAGTGGGGAAAAGATGGTAAAAATAAAGGTTTTTGGTGATGGGTCTCCAACCGCATCACCCAAAAATCCAATAAAAAGCCCCAATACCCTTAGTCGCCTCTTACGACACCCGTGGGTAGAAAGGGGTAGCGACATTCTAAGCCGGCACTACACGGTAATCTAAGCCGGCACTACACGTTTATACTACACTATTAGTACCTCTGTCACCTATTTGAGGTGATATGGCGTAAACTATGAGTTGAGTCAAGTTGAAATATAACGTTATTTGAGACTAAATAAATCTTCCGGGCAAAAGTAATAACGCATTGTTGGGAACTTTACTACGTAACTCAAATATTTAGCAATGATTTTTATCGAAAATATACGTATAAACATAATGTAGCAATTTCCTTGTAAGCAAACATTTTTCAGTTAATTAATAAAATTATTACATTATTACAATCTGAATTTTGGCAAATAGTCGTTTTTGGGTTGCCCTTTAATGTAACCATCTATTTGAACGAAAGAAACAAATAAAGTTAACAATGAAAAATTATAAAAAATACAGTTAAATTAAACATAACACGCATAAAATTGTATAGCAAATATCGTTGAAGGTAATAACTAACTTTTAATGAAGTACTTTTCTCATGAGATTATCGTTGAGTTGTAATTAATGAATCAATAAAAAATATTGTTTATTTTGCTTAATCTATGAAACATTGCATTAATATACAATGTATCGAAATAATACTATATAGAGCTTATAATATATTTATATAGCGCTTTGTAAAAATAAAAATATTTTATAATTCTTGACAAAATAGTTAAAATATTAAGAATTGATATTTTAACCTTGACCTAATACAATTACAGCTATAGCACTACACATTTTTTTTCAGTTGAATTTAAGAGTGGTGCACAAAGAGTGTGAATTAATGCCATAATAGGTCGAGTCTGTCCAAGTCTGTCTCATGAAAATTCATATAGGTATAACAAGTAACCTAAAATTTTTCCGATTTTATACATACATAAATATTTTCACGGCTATGAATCCCTTGAAGGGGTAACCAGAGCTAGGGAATCAGAAATTCCTGAGCGACTTTTGGAAGTTGCGTGAGGAAAAGATGGTGAAATAAAGGTTTTTGGTGATGGGTCTCCAACCGCATCGCCCAAAAATCCCTTAAAAGCCCCAATACCGTTAGTCGCCTCTTACGTACACTCACGGAAAGAAATGGGGTAGTATTATTCTATACCGACACTACACGGCAACAGATTTTATATTAAAAATAAACGAAACTACTCCAGTGTAACAGTAGGCACACGTGCCTCCGTTTGTTGACCCGAAAAGGCCCTTTTAGCGGAGCAATATTATTTATGTGCCGTTCCCTTAAGTTTCTCTTGCCGGTTATAACTGTTAGAGTGCACTTCGTTTTATTCTTCTTTTCCTCGAAGACTTTGGTATGAAACACACACATGGGGATCTTTCGTTTTCCTCAAAAACATATGGATTGAAGTTTTTGTGTCATTTGTATTTTCTTGTTATTTTACTAAGGAAACTATAGGTTTTATTATATAATAAGATAAAATAAAATTTAAAATAATAATTGATTTCAAAGTAAAAAGATAAATCATTGCTTTTTGAACGTTAAATTGCAACTTAATATTAAGTTTACTTCGGATTGGGAAGGTGTTTTGTTGGTAGAAGAACCCGTAAGAATCTTTTCAACACACATCTTTTTACGTCCATTACAATTTTGGTCTTAGCCCGGGGACATCCTGCACAGAGCCCTGATGACATCAAGCCGTTTTATCTTCTATACTTATAATAAATCTGTAGAGAGGTCAATTCTGTACATGGAATATATTTTCAAAATAACTATCAGGGGGTGATTAGGGATCGATACTGATGCCAAAAATGCAATCAGTAAAATTTTTGTCTGTCTGTCTGTCGGTTTATATGTTCCTTATGGAAACAAAAACTACTCGACGGATTTTAACGAAACTTGGTACAATTATTCTTCATACTCCTGGGCAGGTTTTTGTATACTTTCCAGCAGAATAGTAAAGGGAAATTTTGGGAAAACGGGAGAAGTTACTCCATTTTTTAAGCTTCCGTCGCGTGTGCAGCCTTAATGGTAAAAGTTACATAGAAATCACGTATCACGGAAATTTTCTACATAAAATTATCTTAAAAATATTCCGCAACAGTATATGTCTACCTTTTATGGTTGACTCACAACAACACGTGTAACTCCTGATAGCTTAGCAGTTCGGCGCATTCTGATTATATTTGTTTTCTCTTACGTTTATAATACTCTCAATCACCCTTATTTCAAAAGTTAACATTATTACCTACTCAATTAAAAAAGAATCATAGAAATCGGTATAGAAACACCAAAATTAATACATACATACATACATATTCTCACGCCGTTAGTTGCCATTGGGGTAGGCAGAGACTATCGATCGCCACTTTGTACGATCCTGGCAAACCTCTCTAGCTTCATTCACATCCATCAATCTTTTCATACATGCTCTTTTATTCTTCGTACTTCGGACGCCTGCCTTTTTGAGCACATTTTCTATTTGATCTAAATGTGTCCTCCGAGGTCGTCCTCTACTAACATTACCTTCCACATTGGCTCTATAGATCTCTTTCACCACTTTACTGTCATCCATCCTCTCTATGTGCCCAAACCATCTCAACATTCCTTTTTCTATCTTTCTTACAATATCATCTTTTACACCACACCTTTCACGAATCACATCATTCCTCACACGATCACATAACCTTACATTACAAATTAATAGTCCCAACATAATAGTCGCACGCGATCAAAACCAAATCCTTAGTAATTTACATATTACGTACTAGATGGCGCCAGTAGTTGCATCAATTAAAACCTAAAAATTAGCTTAATTTCGGAAATATTGATCTGAACCGATCATAAAAGCGCTTTCAAAATCACAAAGTAACACTATATTCAGACATGAGTGCTGTAAGTTGTAATAAAGGCGCTAATTTCATAACGCTTGAGCAGTGATTGAAGAAACCTCCAATATTTTTAAAACTACGCTACCCGTGCGAAGCGGGGCCGATCCATTAGTCATTAATGTAATCATTACATTATAATAGGCTTGCGAACTAAGTTTTCTTTTAACCAGTGCTTGGAATTTGGTTTCTGATAAATTTAAAATGTCCTCAAGTATTTCTTTATACATTTTTACGCATAACCCAATATAAACGTTTGTTTTAATAGTACTAACTTGTGTCTTGTTAATGATGGGGAGCTTAAATTTTTATTTTACTGTATTACATTAAAGAGGCAAGCAGTCGTTAAAACTGAATATACATAACATATTGCAAATCTTAAGATATATGGTAAATATAAATGTAATATGGGTGGATATTAAAGTGATACAAAGTATTCACAATTAGTATTTACATAATTGACATATTTTCATTATCATATCAAATTTAAATTTGGCATAGCAATTACATCTAAAGTGCTGTGTAGTGTCGGCTTAGAATAGCACTACCCCAATTCTTCCGGTGGGTGTACGTAAGAGGCGACTAACGGTATTGGGGCTTTTAAGGGATTTCTGGGCGATGAGTTTGGAGTCCCATCACCAACAACCTTTCTTTTACCATCTTTTCCCCACTTAACATTCCAAAAGTGGCTGAGGAGTTTCTAATTCTAATTTTAAATTTCTAATTCCTCAGCTCTGGATACCCCATCTAGGGATTTATAGCCGTGAGTATATGTATGTATGTATATATATATGTATCTAAAGTTTTTCTACTCAGATCATTAATTCACGTTCGTGTAGGCAGAGCCGACCGATCAACATTTAGACTAATCTTAGGAAAACCCTTTATGCTAAAGCAAATTCAATTAGTTAACCTCGCACTCAAGAAATATAAACCCAATACTTCGGTGAAAATATGTATTAAATTGTAACTACGGGTCGTCCAGTGATTAGAATTTGACCATAGTTGTAATAAAACTATTAAAATATAATATTAAGGACAAACAATACTAATTTAATTTAATATATATGCATGTACGTCTATTCTAAAGCCAAAGCAAAATTTATACTTTGAATGTATTGTACATTTCTTCTGTATATAAACTACTAGCTGACCCGACAGACTTCGTACTGTTAAATTTACTTATGACAAAATCTTAGGCGTTTTTTCCGGTACTCTTAGTTCAATCAGCCGTAAATATTTATTTTTTCCGGGATGAAAAGTATCCAATGTCTTAATTTGGGTCATTATCTTGCATTCTGACAAATTTCATTCATATACATTATGTACTTGAGGAGTTTTTTCGCCTCAAACACAGAAACATCCAAACATCTAAATTTTCACATTGGTAATATTAATAGGATCAGTGTGGAAAATTTTTACGCTCCTTCGATATAACAATTTAAAAAAAAAAATTGTATTGTTATTAATTTTGTATAAAGTTTGGGTATTGTGATAATAATAGAAAGGGGCAGAAAAGTGATCTCGGTTGAAACCAAACTTTGATGTGCATTGAGAGCGGTGCACGTGTTGAATCAGAAATTATCTGATGAAGATCTTCGTAGAATACGAAAAAAAGCAAGGAAAGATTCACTAGACACGATATCCTTTGGCCAGGGAATCGTATTTTGATCAAAAACTGGATGCATTCAGATCTGAACAAAATTATTGAAAATACCAAGCAAGACCCACTTCGAATAACAAGG
The DNA here is from genome assembly GCA_963576735.1 of Bedellia somnulentella. Taxonomy (NCBI): domain Eukaryota; kingdom Metazoa; phylum Arthropoda; class Insecta; order Lepidoptera; family Bedelliidae; genus Bedellia; species Bedellia somnulentella. The sequence goes on from OY755172.1 coordinate 18,435,505, forward strand.
GACTGAGCAACTCACCAGGAACTCACGTAAGTGAACAAAATTACTAAAAACACATGGTAGCAGAGCGTTATACACGAACATAACCTATTAACCCACTTGTTACGGAAACAAAAAAATTTAAGTTTATAAGTTGATTTTTGGTTTGGGGGCAGTTTAATGGCCTACGATTAAGAAAAAAATACTAAAAAAAAACAGAATTTTCTGGGAAAGCCGGAAAGTGGTGTTGTTTTAAAACTACGATAGTAATATGTACTACTGTTGCAAGGGTTCATGGTGAGTTGATTGAAACAAAATATATTTCAAAATAAGTACTTTTTTTATTGAATAATGCATATGTATGCAGGTACGCTTTTAACATTGCTTATGATAGGCTGCAAAACAATCTCTGGGGTGCAACGTGACGTTACATTTCACGCAAAAAAAATTGGCATGTTTGTGACAATATCCACAACGCAGTTGATTAGGGCGATATGTTACGATATGTCCTATGTTATCATATCGTGAAGATTCATGTAAACTACCGGAAGCCCGACCTGGCATACGATGATCTGTTTTTCTGTATGTCTCCAGTAAACCACATGACACACTTCTTCTGAACTTTAGATGATCGTATTCACCACCGTCGTTTTTATACAGCTGCCAGGCATTGTGCAATGAAACATCGCATTTCATTTGATGTTATGTTACCAGGCTTATTCTTCTGAGCGGCGTACAAATTAGTAAAATCAACTAACATATCTATGATCTCACTGCTGAGAAGACATTCGAAATAATATAACGGCTTTTGACGTAACTTAGCAGTCATTTGGAAGAAAAATCTGGCTTGATGTCTCTTGCGATCCAGGAATACGCCTTATTTTTTTGTACTCGCATGATGCCACCACTCTTACCTTGCGTAGGTATTGGTAAGGTATCTTGAGCGTCCGTAGAAGAGGCGGTGGGCGCATCATCCACACGTTGACGCTTTGCCAACTGCGATATCGGAATTTCATCTTCGTCATCACTATTGGAATCATCTCCGCCGTTATCAAGTTGTATTGCACAGGGTGCTCGAAGCTGGGAGCCTGGTAGATTTTGAATGTTAACATATTCTTCGTCTCCGGAATCTTCATCGGTCACATTACCGTTACAATTATCTGGAGGAAGTATTACGATGGAATCTGGCAAAGGACCGTCATCTTCCTTCTCCAATTCTTCAACGATTTCATGAAGCCTCAAAGAGTGGAAACGGGATCTGTAATAATAAGAAATACCTACTTCAAAAACACAGATAAAACAATAAAAGCGTAGGTAACACAAAAGATTTCAAGTAGAAAGAATGTATTTCTATGCACCGTCCTCATCCTCACTGCATAAGTAGGTAAGGTAGTTCATTTTACGATCGTCGTTTATAAACAACACCTACTTTTCTCGACAAAAAAGGTACCAAAATGTTAATTGTAAGGCATATTATTTTTCTGCATAGATAAAACTACGTTATAACAACAAGTTAAATGTAACTTCAGGCCAATATTATATTCAAATGATATTGTACTTACCCTTGAAAAGACATGATTATTTTTCGTATTTTATAGATATTTATATAAAAAAATACGTAATATCTTGATGTCAACTGTATTTTTCCTCGGTTAGATGCTGCACTGACGAAAGCAATCACATTATAAAATTTCATTAAAACTACCCACATTTCAATGTAGATTTTTTTATTCATGCTGTTGTTTTAAAACGACGGTAGTAACAAGTGGGTTAAGAATGTAAACCAGAGCTTGACAGGTTTTCTAATATCGTAAAAGAGGCGATAAAAACTTTCTACCTGCTCCAATTGGAACTAAGGGCGTATATATATAACCGAATGTAAATAAGTAATCAACGTAATCAGCCAAAACACGTTTCATATCCCTCAGGCTAGCCAGATCTTCGCATATTTAAGAGATGTTTTCTTTTCATTGTTATCCCGAACCCAAAGCAAACATATATTACAACCGTTCGTATATATTACGCACTCTTATTAGCATATCGACGCAGTAAAGGTAAAATATAGGAATAAATTTCCGATTCAAGAATTAAGTACCCTTTGTATTTCTGCGCCTGATGTTCTTGGCTCAGCTTTACGATTGAATTGATATACATATAACAGATAATTCAATACCTACTATTGGGTATAGAAATATACCTTTATTTTAAATAATTTCCGTGTAGTGCCGACTTAGAATGTCACTACCCCTTTCTATCTTTGGGAGTCGTAAGAAGCAACTAATGGTATGGGACTTGTTGGGCATTCAGTATTGGGGTAATTTTTGGGCGATGCGTTAGCACACCCTTCACCAACGATACTTAATTTGTACCATCTTGTTCCCAATCAACTTCCAAATGTGGCTGAAGAAAGATTTTCTAGCTCTAAAGCCACCCCTCTTTGGGATTTAGCCGCGATAATTTGTATGTGTGTATATAATTTTACTACACAACTTTCAAAAGTTGAACAACTTTAAAAATCCGTCCAATTAAAGCCGTGATAGTCCCATGGGCAGAACGACCGCCCGTCAAAACTGACAGGCGTTAGTTCAAATCCCGGGTCGGGCCTACACTAATTTGTCGTTAATCATTGTTGTTAACAGTGAGAGAAAAAAAACCCATGCCCATGAAAGTGTATCCGTACAAAACTCGTGGGTACTCTGAACACCAGGGTCACAAAGTCACTTGATGTTCAGAAGTGTTAGTACCACTGCCAACCCCTTTGGGGATAAACGGCGTAAAAGTTTGAGTTTGAGTTTAATTATAGGAAATATATTGATCCATTTGCATTTTATGTGATTTGGCATTTTAGCCTGTTATTTTATTTTTTATGTATATTATTGGTTGTACTGTTTTTGTTGAGTTTTTAATTTGGAATTGTTTTTCTATTTTACCATAATATTACAAAAAACTGTTTGATCTGATCTTCTTGTAAAATAAAATGAAAAATAATAAGTGTAGGTCAAGGGTATAGGTTAGGTTTTTTACTAAAACATTTATTTGTTCATATTAGAGGTTTGTCTGCCGTGTAGTGTCGGCTTAGAATAGCACTACCCTGTTTCTATCGATGGGTAGAGACGACTAACGGAATTGGGGCTTTTAAGGGATTTTAGGGCGATGCGATTGGAGACCCATCACCAACACACTTTACCATCTTTTCCCCACTCAACTTTCCAAAACTGGCTGAGGAATTTCTAATTCCTTAGCTCTGGCTACCCCTTCTTGGGATTTATAGCCGTGAGTATATATGTAGGTTTGTAGGTTCTGTTGTAAGTGCGTTAATTAAATAAAGTTCTCTTTTTATCTTGGAAACGTTAACGGCCTGATTTAAAGACGTTACGACGACACTTTAGTAGGCCAATAAATTTTGGATCCTCTTACTCTTCATTGGGCACTAATCCAAGAGGTTTAGATCTTGAGATTTCAACGACTTTGTTCATTACAAGTCTTTATTAAAAGCGTTTTCCGTGTAACCCCTTTTTGAGATCGACTTTGGATGATTTAATTCATTATAACAAGAATGCTTAAGGTTGAATTTGGAATAGCTAAATTAAGAAGCTTACTAATTAGCAAATAATATAATTGGATGTTTTTTGCAGAGGAAAATCTTGAATTAACACATAGGTTAGCTATAATAGGCCATAGTTTAATTTTTTTCTAGAAAGTGTTTGGCTTTTTCATTAAATATCTAATGAAATTATGTATTGAATATAATTTATGGTAAAAAAACTTACCAATCTACGAAAATTATATGAAATGTTACATCCAAAGAGACTTAGTACCAACCCTAACCCGTAGAAACTTATCTAACCCCTCAGTTGCAAATTCACAGCTTAGATATCTCAAAAATAAACAAAAAACCGAACAGAAGTGGACTGGAGGACGAGAGACCAATTTTCGGAACAGTTATGAAAATCACAATCCTTCACTCTTTAGATGGTATGAACCTGCAGTATACCCTGAATTGGACTAAATGGTATGTTAAATCTATTCGGATGTAATATTTCATATAATTCTGGTAGAAATTCACTTAGGTTAGTTCTATTAACCATTAAAGGTCTATAATTATCTCAAATTTGTACGAACTGAATTCTATTGCTCAGATAGTTTTCAAATATTTTTATCTGCATATCCCATCTAGTATTGTTATTAATAAAATTATGTTTTTATTTCTATTGCTACGGGAAATTTCAACTCCCATAAGTGTCGTTTCATAAAAAAGACAATAAAATGACTTCACTGAAAAATTATCATTACCATTCCACTCAATAAGGGTCAATAAAGAAGACATCCACTAGAAAATGAACAAATCAGAATATTTATCAGACCATATATTACACGAAGAATTTATAAAATGTTTTTCTCCGATCCATACAATGCAAACAGCTTTGGGAACAAACCGGATCCAAATAAAAGATAGATTCACATTTGAAATCAACTGGTCTCAAAGATTTTACAATGTTATTTTACTGATTTGTACGGGAATTTCTCTAACAAGTTTAATTAAAAACTACCATGAATTATTTTCACCTGTACTCTTTGACGCAAATGGATATTCTTTTGTTCTATTATGTGTGACACATAGTGAACGGTATATAACCCAATTGTGTTATACAATCCATGCAAGATTTTTATCTCAATCTTCTCATGTATTTTTGTATGCGTTGCTGCAAAAAATCGATGCTATTCTCAATGCACATAAATATCAGATGATAAATCGTATACAGTACTACTTTAATTTTTTATTTACATGCCTCCCTTTTATATCAACTTTAACTATAGGTTATGTACATGAATATTACTTTAGTCGCACAAATGTGTTGCTAATAACGTTTACTACTGTATCTATCTACACATTTTATTTGGACATTTTGATGTTAGCAAATCTTACGTTTTACTTAGCAGTACGCCTAAACTATCTGATCGTGGAATTTAAATATTCTTCTGCAAATGTAACACATGAAAATCAAGACATAATTTGCTGTGGGTTTTGCTGCATCAATAAAAATTACAAAATTTGTTTGGAAAAAATAGTGCATTGTTTGAAATTTATATTTTCAGCACATGAAATTGTCAAACGGCTTTATAGGTTTGAGGTTGGTATTATAAACACTCTTTTTTTCACGTAGAGTTAAAAAGATGCTCTATGTTAGCTATTTTGTGGTTTAGTTTTATTACTTAAGTATATAATATATATATATATATATATATATATATATATATATATATATATATATATATATAATATATCGGCGGCACCTAATATGGTTGCTCATTTGACTACATGTCGGCGGCACCTAACACAGTTACTGAATTGACTAAGTGTCGGTAATACCTAATAGAGTTGCTGATTTGACTAAGTTGACTAAGTGGTAAGAAACGGAAGGGCGTGGTCACGAGGTAATCGTGCGCCCTCTGATGGAGTTCGGGCGAGGATCATTCTGGGGATAGACAAAGAGTTGATCAGTTGTGCTCGGAACCGTCATACGTTTCTAATCAGTGTTAACGCAATATAGATTGTACTTAGTTAATTTATGAATAGGGGCGAAGTTGATTAAAGCTGTGATTATTTATTTGTGTTTATGATTTGTGATTGGGGAATCATGAATCATCACCGAACTGCCACGCTGACGTTATTAGAAGCGGGATCTCCTTAACGCCCATTTCGTGAATCGTAAAATAAAGAAAGTGACAATAAATGGTAAAGTTTATTTAAAGTGAAAAATCGGAATAAGTTAGTGCTTATTGCAGCGTTACAATCTCCTTCAGTGCTCAGTGATAAAGTTACTCTACCGGAATTCAACTGCGAGCGTACTGATGCTGATGCACGCTCTTGGTGCGCAACCACGGAGCTGTGCCTTGTTGACCATCAACTGCAGGGTGGAAGCCTCATCAATCGTGGCGATAAGCCGCGCGTTAAAAGTATTTACATCCAATTGGTTATCACAATGTTACAGCTGTGGAAAAGTTGGACAAAAAACCAATGTATGTCGGTCTATGATATGACCTAAACACCGCTTCTAGTTTAAGCCAGTGAGCGGAAAAACTGCGCCGTCATACTCATTACTAGCCAGTTCTCAGTATTCAGGAGCTAATACAACTATCAAGCTATTGGTGAGCTTCAAGTGTGGAACGCAGCGCTACATTGCGAGCCGATGCACGAGCGCCACCGCCACCATCCCGGAGGTTCAGGTACCAGTACTCGCGTCGAACAGAGTCGACGATTGCAGTGTAACTACCTTCAGGTGCACTGACTCATTCCGGTGAGCGCTTTATTTTTCATTATGATTCCGGAGCCGAATGCTCGTCAAAGATTTGTGGGAAACGTAAAAACATTGTTGTTAATTTAACTAGAATAGGCTTGAGTAGTACGTTTATTACAGTACAAATACTGTGTTAGGTGATATGGTTTGTTATTTTAGATTTAATTTTGCAAGATATGTACCTGCATTGTGACATAATGCTAGGTAGAGAAACTGAAGCGCTAGGCTTTGCCGTAAATATTGAATACAGTTCTCAAGTAAACATAGTTGTCGTCGTCCTACGGCACTCCACTGGTGCACAGGGCCTGCACCAGCTCCCGCCACGCCTTCAACTCCGAGCGTGAAAAACCCTGTAAACATAGTGTCAGAAATAAATTTTGCACAAGTTAATACGATGTTAAAAAAAGTGGAATTACCTTACTGTAGGTTTTCCCACTAGACGTGTGGCTACATAAGAAATGAAAATTTGTTCACGCCGGATGATCGTCGCATGATAAGAGAAAAGGTCAATGAACTTTTACAGTCTAACATAATTAGGCCGAGTTGTTCCCCATTTTTTAGCCCTGCGTTATTAGCAACGTGACGTGATGGAACCGATAGGATGTGCATAGACTATCGCAAACTAAATAGAAATACAGTGTCCGATTGATTTCCTGCACCTTTCACATCAAATGTAATTGCGTTAAACGACGCGAATTTCTTTTTATTCTTTGATTGTGCTATTAAATTTCATTTGATTTCCGTTTCGAGTACCGATCAATCTATTGAGGGTTTTAATAAGCACAAGGCTAAATTCACAAGGTTTTTTGTTGGTGATTTTTTATTAATGCAAAAACGAAAAAAACAATAACATAACATAACATAACGTTCACGCCGAATATCCCCGAAGGGGTTGGCAGAGGTACTAATACTTCTGAACATCTTGTGACTTTGTCACCTGGTGTTCAGAGTACCCACGTTTTGCATGGACAGTGTACTCACGTGATAGGGGGCAGGCCTATCGCCGTTTTGTACGAATACACTGTCACATGACTAAGTACAACTCAGCCATGTGGGTTTCCTCACGATGTTTTCCCTCACCGTTAACAACCCATGATAAATTAACCACACATATGTCTTTAGAAAAGACAAATTGGTGTAGGCCCGACCCAGGATTTGAACACTAGTCGTTTGCACGATAACCGAGTGTTCTACCCACTGGGCTATAACGGCTGCTTGAAAAAAAACAAACTCACGTTTGAAAAAAACAAATTCAGACGAAATTACACGCATTGTCTAAGGTTCCATTTCAATAGTCGAAGTTTATAAAGGAGGATTAGGTACACTTTATCGGCTTTGGAGAGTAACAACAAACTGTACAAATAAAGCCATGACCATGATCGTTTAGGAAAAATGCCAGAGAGGTTTGACCCGTTGGGTTCTGAATCCTTATTGAATGAGTTGAGTGAAGTTTATTAATTTTCTTAGTTCTGTTTGTAGGTATAAACTGTATTTTGTGAGAAATTTCATAAATTGTAGTGGTCACTGGGATGACCGCTAAAGATGTGTTTTCGGGTCACTGGGATAATCGCTAAATATGTGTTTTGGGGTTACTGGGATGACGGCTAAACATGTGTTTTAGGGTCACTGGGATGACCACCGACGTTGTGTTTTAGGGTCACTGGAATGACCGCCAACGATGTGTTTTAGGGTCACTGGGATGACCGCTGAAGATGCGTTTTTGGGTCACTGGGATACCCGCTGAAGATGTGTTTTAGGGTCACTGGGATGACCGCTGAAGATGTGTTTGTGGGTCAATGGGTTGACCAACTCTGATTTTTGCTGCCACTGGGATGACCGTTAATGATATGAGTTAAGGTCATTGGGATGATCTGTTTGTTTGATCACTGGGCTGGGATGGTCTGATTGTTTGATCACTGGGATGATCTGATTGTTTAATCACTGCGATGATCTTATTGTTTGAATTCTGGGATGATCTGATTGTTTGATCACTGGAATGATCTGTTTGTTTGATCACTGGGATGATCTGATTGCTTGATCACTGGGATGATCTGTTTGTTTGATCACTGTGATAATCTGTTTGTTTGATCACTGGAATGATCTGATTGTTTGATCACTGGGATGATCTGATTGCTTGATCACTGGGATGATCTGTTTGTTTGATCACTGGGATGATCTGTTTGTTTTATGACTGGGATGATCTGATTGTTTGATCACTGAGATGATCTTTGTCGATTTTTGTTTGTTTCGCAGGGATGACTGTCTATTATTAATTTTATTCCTCTCGGAACCATGAATGCAAACACTTATTGGTAACTTTTCTTTAGTGAGGATTGTTGCATTAACTTTTTGTGTGTGAGTTTGTGCATGTTCTAAATTTCAAAAGGCAATAAAGTCATAAAAAATACGGGTTTTGAAATTCAACAATCCTTATTGAGGAAGTCAGTATTTTGTACGAGTGGTTTTGCCATCTAATATTGTTTCAAATGTCGAGTAACATACGAGGACGTGTGTCTTGTCAGGATGGCCGTGTCGGCGGCACCTAATATGGTTGCTCATTTGACTACATGTCGGTAATATTTAATCGAGGATCATTCTGAGGATAGACAAAGAGTTGATCGGTTGTGCTCGGAACCGTCATACGTTTCTAATCGGAATCATCACCGATCTGCCACGCCGACTTTATATATATATACATATATATAACGTAATATATATACATATATATAGAGCTATATATATATATAGCTCTATATATATATATATATATATATATAGAGCTATAAATCCCTAGAAGGGGTAGCCAGAGCTAAGGATTTAGAAATTCCTCAGCCATTTTTGGAAAGTTGAATGGGGAAAAGATGGTAATGTAAAGGTTGTTGGTGATGGGTCTCCAACCGTATCGCCCGATAATCCCTTAAGTACCCCAATACCGTTAGTCGCCTCTTACGTACACCCATCGGTGGAAACGGGGTACTTAGTGCAATTCTAAGCCTACACTACACGACTAATATATATATATATTTATAAGCTTAATTTACACATTTTTATTCATTTACACTAAATTACATTGTCATTGGGGCCTTTTTGGTCACCGACTGACTATAAATATTACATTATCCAGTGCCCATTAATCACATAACCTCTTTTTTACTGTTCTTTCGCTATCTTGTCTCAATTTTCATCCCTAGTCAAACTTTCCACATATACTGACTCTTTCACTAGTTAATCGCAATCACGCATTATAATTCCTTAGCTCTGGCTACCCCTTCTAGGTATGTCTGTACGCCTTCTATCATATTCTACTCTCTTTCAAAAACTATAGTTTTAGTTTTATTTACCTTCATTTCCTTGCTTTCACTGACGCACATGCAATATTCATCATCTTTTAAAACTCTTCAACTGACGCAATGCGTTCCAAGTAACACTTGATCATGGCATATAAGAGGCATTTAATGAGGAATCCACCCATTTTTGATCAATTATCACTTTCACACAACTCTCAGAGGGTAGATTTTTGAAGTTTTTTTTCTACTTAATATAAAGTTAAACTCCTCCTTTGCGACTGCAAACCTTCCCTCTAGTGGAATTTGCTTACACATAATAATAAGAAAATGACATTTCGTTGTTTGTTTCAGGTACTACTTATGACGACGACCCTGTTGACTGTTTCCATTCCATTCTGTATGGGTTTTGTTCCAGAAATGCATGAAAAGGTATGACAAATAAAATATTTAATTTATTATTCTGTATGTAAAAAATAATGTTTAGTGAATGTTGCGCAATGCGATTGGAGAGCCATTATCAACACGCGAATTTTTTCTTCACTCAACGTCCGACCGAATGTAGTTGGAGAATTTGTGTAGTAGAAGAGTAAGTGTTATTTTTTTAATGTCAAATATTAGCAGGCATCCGAAGTGTGAAGAATAAAAGAGCATGTATGAAAAGATTGATGAGAGTAGACGAATCTCGAGAGGATTGCCAGTATATAACGTTGCGATTGATAGTGTAGTTTAACATAAACGTTACATAAACATAAACGTTCACGCCGAATATCCCCGAAGGGGTTGGCAGAGGTACTAATACTTCTGAACATCACGTGACTTTGTCACCTGGTGTTCAGAGTACCCACGTTTTGCATGGACAGTGTACTCACGTGATAGGGGGCAGGCCTATCGCCGTTTTGTATGAATACACTGTCACATGACTAAGTACAACTCAGTCATGTGGGTTTCCTCACGATGTTTTCCCTCACCGTTAAGAACCATGATAAATTAACCACACATATGTCTTTAGAAAAGAAAAATTGGTGTAGGCCCGACCCGGGATTTAGTTTAGTAGTGTAGTTTAAATGTATGCATTTCAATTATTAATGTGAAGCCAAAAATGTAATTTTGCGCGGTTGCCTGTGGTTTTCGCTTGCGGGTGTGTGGTGCATTGTCTGCTTTTTGATTTCTTGTAAGTGGGAGGGCGGGCGGTGCACAGTCCATGTTGCATGAAGACTGCAGGTATTATTTAGCGGAATTAAGCGAAGAAATTTATTAATATTAGTATTGCTATGGATTTCCGCAAAGTAACGCCTGATTCAATCCAATATCTATGTCACAATATATATTTTTTGGGTAACTCAACCTAAAAAATATGTGTTCTGAATAATGGTCTTCATTAAGAAGGATAATTAGCATTAACAAACGACACTATAATGTTAGCTATCTAGGATAGCTATATGTGATTAACTTCTTAAGATCCAACTACAAGTTGGCAAAATGTGTATTTTATAGATTTTTTTCTATACTTTTTTAATTATCTAAAGAATTTAACTTTTACTTTATTGTATTGCTTTAGGTTTTTGCAATGGAAGGCTTTTGGACAGTATCTGTTTACGTAATATTACTTTATATGAAAACATCTGTTCTGGTAATCCTGGGCAAATACTTTGAGAACAGAACCACTTGTTTAAGACAGATCTGCATCAACAGAATGGCCAAAACGTCGTGTAGTAAGTAAATCAAGCTCTTATAAATATTATAAATATATAACAACCGTGATAGCTCAGTGGGTAGAACACTATCATGCTGACAAGCGTGGGTTCAAATCCCGGTATATCATAATATGAGTCATTAATTTGTTCTCAGTCTGGGGATTATATGATCTGTGTAATATATGTATGTATGCTTAATTTATTAATGACAAAAAAAATGTCAAATGCATTTAACAATAGTTAGTGGTTACATGATCAATTTTAGCAACCGTGATAGTTCAGACAAAACACAGAGAAATAGAAAGGAAGAAAGAAAATGGCCACATGAATGAAAACTATAAAAACTAGGATAATCGAAGATCTGGAGTGACCAACCCATCATGTGACCTTGATAACAAAACACAAGAACCCAACCACTCCATTAGAGATAACGACATACCGCCTTTACAAAAATATATTTAAGTTGGTGGGCTGATGTCAAAAATCTGTTGGTTAAACATTATTTATGTTGTATACCTTAGTGGGTACAAGTACACGGCCAGTTATATAACATTAACTTTATAGTAAAGAAATCTCAGTCAGGAACCTTAAACTTGGCACGACTAAGTCTAGATTTATTTATTTTTAGAGATAAACTAGCAGTTCACTTGAGAGTTGAGTTGTAGTTTTTTACAGAATGTTTTTGGTGGGATCTTTTTCAAAACATTTTTTTTTAAATATCATCTTTCACATCGCAGCTTTCATGATTGAATCTTAAATATAAAAATTAGATTATTATTATAACTTAAATTTAATATGTTTTTATTTTACAGTAACCGTCAGGAAACTATCGAAGAAAATGTTGAATATAATTAATGCTCAAGAATCGCATATCTCTATCTACAAAATATTTGAAGTCAACCTGGGCTTGCCGTTTGTTTTGCTTGGTTTTTTATCTGAATATACTATATTATTTATTCAGTACAATCGTATAATTGAGGAGATCTGGAGCAAAAACTTATAAATCTCTTTTTGATTAAACAACTATGACCGGGACCATTACATGCCATACTTTATAAGACTAGCTAAAACTCAATAAAAATATGCTATATGACACTTAAAATTTGGGAAGCCAGACCTAATGATATATATATATATATATAACTACTACTAACTACACTATAGTACACAATTTCACTCCTGTTTGCTATCCTTAGATTAAGGTTAGAGATGAAATGAGTCATAAAATCTGTCGCTGGAGTGTGTTCTAAAACAGTAACTTTTCTGTGAGTCTTTGAGTGTATGAACAAATATTCTCTACGAGTGTATTAATATATGTAAAATATGTGTTAGGTTTTGGTATGTGGGTGTGTATTTGGTTTTGGTAGTCTTCTGGCATGTGTAATAAGTTAAAAATCTTATTAGTTTATTTATTTATTTCTCGCAAGCAATGTACAATAAATTTTACAGATGTAAGTGTAAGAATAGGCACGTACACTGCACCCTGAAAGGGTATAGCAAGGATAACACATAAAATGCAAATTTATTGAACAAAATTAAATCTAAATCTAAGGTAACAAAAGTAAAATTCTTAAAAAGCAAATAGGAATTTAATCAAAATAGAATTGTTTAAAACACTTTAAAATTATTATCCATTGTACGAGTATTGCATGTGAGTTTGAGACAGCAGACTACACCTTGTTAAGACCATAAATTAAAATAGTAAATATTTATTGTGAATAAAAAAACCAATTGCTTATTGTAATTCACATGCATTACACAAGGGAACAAAATTTTATTTCTTTTTTGTTGCATGAAATTTTATGCCCTGTTGTTAACTAATTTGAGGTCGCTGATTTTAAACAGCGATCACACGTATTTCTTTGTTAGTAAAAGTTTAAATACAAATCAATTGTGCTATTCACTAAAAAAATATATTTGTTTAACGAAGTCAACGACGAGAAATAATTGCAATAACGATCTTAACTGCTTTTGTAGCTGTTTGTTGAATTATGCCTATTATTAGTGCACTGGTAAGCAGCAGCACAAAAATGAAATTTATAAGAATGGAAAATCAGTGAACCATTTGCATGCAATTACACATATTTAAATACATTTGTTATTTTATTACATAAATGTAAATTTTAAGTAGACATACAATATTGGATTATCTGCTTTATTTTACATATTATATTTTTAGCAACTAAAAAAGGAAAGCACGATAAAATTTTCGATATGATTATATAATATAATATAATATAAGTTAAAGTTGTAAATACATAAGATGGGGCCAGTTTGTATTGTATAGTATTTTATTTTATTAGTTTACTATTTTATTTATTTACTGACATTAAATTTGTTGTTATGATTATATTGTATTTTGTTAATTCAACTACCTTTTTGAATTATTTCGATTTCCAAAATGAATGATGTGATTAGCCTATAATTGGTGTATTTAGTTGATATGTGTCCTTTAAATTTAAGTATTTTCTAAGATTGTGTACTTTTTTCACTGTTGGCAATCCGTAATAAATAAATAAATATTTAGGTAAAAACTTTTGCCCTCATTCACAGGACATAGATAAATATATCTTACTAGCTTTCCGCATACAATTCGGTTATATTGCGGTATAACGCACAACAATAAGAAAATTTCTTATCTTTTTTTTCGGAATAAATTATTATTTAATTCGGACTTCTAACTATACGTCAGAAAATTTTCAAAGCAATCAGTTCAGTAGTTACGGCGTGAAAGAGGAACAGACAAACAAACAAACTCACTTTCTGATTTATAATATTAGTAAGGATTACTATGGTGTCATTATAACAGACACAAAAATAGCACCAACAGATTGAAATGATGAAAGCAATAGATTAAAAAATAATATTCATCTCCTGTACTGTAAAATAAGCAAAAGTAATAAAACATTAATTTTTTTCCCATGGGTATTTCATTACCTGATAAAGGATCTGAATTTCTCAGTGATCGGTTCGGTGTTGTGGGTGGCAACCCATCAGTCATTATTTTTTATTTCACCGTAATTGTCTCATTTGATTTCTAATTTTAGGCCACCCGATTGAAGTCAGATTAGATATCAGATTAATAGAAATAGTATTGGAGAACTAAAATTAAACTAAAATTTGACGATAAAAATACAAACATACATATACTCACGGCCACAAATCCCTAAAAGAGATAGCCAGAGCTTAAGAATAATCATACATCAGCCAATTTTGGAAATAAAAAAAAGGCATTTATTACATACATTCAGTTTACATGGCATGAGTTAAATTAAGTAACACATCGGTCTCCGCCCGCATTGCCAATAATATATTAATAAAGCCCAAAACCCTTGATCGCCTCTAAGGATTACCCACGGGCAGAAATAAGGTAGTGCTATTTTAAGCCGACACGATACAATAATACGCCCACAAATAAGTTGAAACAAGATAAACATTCTCAGTCAATACACATATGTCTTATTGGAACTAGCAATATACTAGTTACTAGTTGACCCGCCCCTTCCCTTAATTACCCCTTGAGGGAAAATTATTGTCTCTCTTACATGCGAAGTTTATGATCTATAATTATAAACAAACATACTAGTTTTAATGACAATTATATATTTTTAAATGATTTATAGCCATGTGAACGAAGAAAAAGAGATTTGCCAGGATCTTACAAAGTGGCGATCGATAGTCTCTGCCTAACCCAATAGGAATTAACAGGGCGTGAGTATCTGTAAGTATTCCTTTATATCATAAAAGGAACTCTATCACAAAAGTTTTTACGCACAGAAATAAGTTATAGGGTTTTTTTTTATCTAAAATTTAATGATCTGTTAACGACTTTGTTTAATTATTTAAAAGCTACAAAGTACAAATAAAGTTACCAAAAATTTATTTTTAATTGTGATTTGGAGTGAAGATCCCTGAAATTTGCAGCAAATTTAAGAATTTTCCACACCATATTAATGATCTGTGAAGGTCTCCTTAAAAGAACTCGCGTCTCTAAAAACGTAACTCGGAAATTTCAAACGTTAGTTAAAATTCAAGCAAACAGGTCTCAAAGTGAAAAACACGGGAGACGTTCGTATTTCTCGCAGCACGTACAAAGGCGTCTGTAATTCTAACCAGCAAACAGGTATGATACAAATTTGCATATATATTGCTGCGGGAAGCAATTCCTTTCTGTGACGATTAGCTTATTCTGTTACAGTTTCTCAACATCGCTGAACTTGTGCAGTGCAGTATTGTTTGATATAATAATGAATGGAAATGTGAGGATAGAGTTTTTACCGCCACGGATCCATGTTAAATATTGTCATGCAGGGCAAGCTATTCAATTTACTTTTTTTTTGCCTGTATAATATGACGTTACGATCGATTTTGTAAACGCGTTTTTTACCATTTTGTTCGAATATATCCAGCAATAAAGACCACTTTACAAATTATTACTAGGTTGTCCTTTAAGTTTCGCATGCCGAAAAGAAAAACTTTTAAGGGTGAATATTTGTCAATGGTAACGTTTTTTTAGAAAAAATCTCTCTCGTCAAGACTTGGTACTCGATGTTATGATCATCATGGTAGTTTAACATTTTCGCAATTTAAATAGATATATTTCTCAATTAGTGTAGTGTCGGCTTAGAATAGCACTACCCCATTTCTTCCGGTGGGTGTACGTATGAGGTGACTAACGGACTTGGGGCTTTTTAAGGGATTTTTAGGCGATGCGGTTGGAGACCCATCACCAACAACCTTTATTCTACCATCTTTTCCCCACACAACTTCCAAAAGTGTCGGAGAAATTTATAATTTCTCAGCTCTGGCAACCCTTTTTAGGGATTTATAGCCGCGAGTGTATGTATGTATGTATTTCTCTATTAAACATGACACACCAGTTAGGCAGATGGAGTAAAATTTTTGATTCTCACTCTCTAGCTACACCGTTTTATTAGGTTTTAGCATGATAAAGTGCCTGCATTTCAGAATCAAAATTATTAAAGGGACCTTAAATGTTGAGAGAAAAATCTTATATTATATTATAAAAAAAAAACTTATTAAAGATACAATAATTTCGTGTAGTACCGGGTTATAATGTCACTACTCATTTCTTCCTACGGGTGTTGTAAGAGACAACTAACGGTAAATGGTTTTATTAAGTGGTTTTTGGGCGCAATCAAATACCGTTGGGAACCATCACCAACGACACTTTATTTTTACCCCGTCCTTCCAAATGAGTCTTAGGAATTTCTAGCTCTAAAGCTCTGGTTTACGCTTTTTGGGATTTATGCCCGTGAGTATATGTACATTTTACATACAATCACTGTACAATATTGCTTTTTTTGCAAGTGCACTACAATAATTTATATAGAACTGTATTGGTAAAGTTTTACAGAATAAGGCTTCAAAGGTGAAAAATCGTGAGATTTAAAACTTCGATTTGCCAGAACCCTTGGCGTATTTGTTAACAGACGAGTGCCTATTGAATTAGTTTTTTGCTAGCTTTTATATCTGGGATCGATTTCAAGATTCAATACAAATTTACATTTATCGGGATTGTATAGCGCCGACTCCTAGAATATTCAAATTTATTTACAAATTTCATGCTTGTCAGAAAACCTATAATTATATATAAAAAATAATAAATATATAAGCCCCCTGGCCTCGAAAATTTAAGCCTGAAAGCATTTTTGATCAGAACATTTAAGGTTTTCAGCTTCAGCAGGTTCAAGCCTTTAGGACTCGAGTTTTGAAAGTTTAAAAGCTAAGGCTTAAAAGTCGAGGTTCAGGGCTAAAATTTACATCACTGATCTAATTTATATTTTATTTAAGGAAAATAAACCTTTGTAAACGAATACACGCCACGATTATTAAAAAAAAAACTATTCGTCTTCTAAACTCTTCCGAATGTTTCCATTCTTTTTGCTTGATTCATTAATAAATACTCGTAGATGAGTGGTTAAGGAACTTTGATCCTCAATAATATTTGTCTAACATAACAAGATTGATAGCTTCAAGTTGTAATTGAGTAGCATAATATATAGACCTCTATGAGTTTTTGTAAAATCCATGACTTAGTTAGTAAGTGACTAGCTAATAGGTCCTGAGGAAGAGGGTTCGAATCCCCCTTGAAGGGTTTCGCATGTTAATTTTATGTATCTTAAATAATATTAAATGTTCAAATAAAAAATTTATCGTCGCGTAAGTATCCCTTACCACAGCTCATTGAACCTTTCTAGAAGGTAACTGGAACTGAGTAATATATCCATGTGTACTTATTTATTTAGTCTATGCAATCTAGCTAGAACAAACGAATTACTTGGTAGAAACCTGGCAATCCTTAGACAGCTTCAGGCACTATCAGCGTGAGCTTTTCCTTTGTGTCGATTACTGGCTAACTGCTCAAGACTCACATATATTTTAGCTTTCATGATTACTAACGAGTGATCATGTGTCTCAGTGGAAATATCTTTCACCTAATTAAAGGTTGTATATGTTTATTATAAAAAACTAGTTATGAAAAGAAATAAGAAAAGAGAGATTTTTATTTCTTGCTGACTAACAAAAAATACACAAAACATATACAGAAATTACAAAAAAAGTACAAAAAAAATTAAAAAGTAAAATAAATAAAATAAAACAAACAAATAAAACAAAAATTGGTTATGGTAGTTTGGTTCATAAAACAATAAATTAACCCTTTATTGTAGGTATTCGGCTGATTATATTTATTTTTGGAAGCATACTAAATGTTTATATAGTTATATAAGAAAGGCATCATAACATCTGTCAAAAACAAAAAAACATTCTTTTTTTTCTCCTAACTTTTTAATTAGCAAAAGAGGTAATTGAATTTCGAATCTACGACTTCTTTTAAGTTTATTTCGAAAGACGTTGTATAAGTTGAATACTGAATGCAGTCAATTCTTTAATTTGACTGGTACTTCAATTCTGTTAAATTTATTTTTGTGGAATATTTTAAAACATATAAAGCTAGGTTTTTGCTATTTTAACATTTTAAATTTGTTTCGTTTAAATAAAATTCGTATAAAATATATATTTATTTGCTAAAAATAACATGCAATCATTTTTATCCGACTTTACTACGAGTAGGATAGTTATGATTTTGATCGGTTTTTCGTATGGGTTTCTATTATATATTAAGTACAGTTTACAGATAAAACAACCATAATCAAAAAAGCGACAGTACAAAATTTTATCATTGGAATAATGCAAGTAGGTAATAAAATAAAGTAAAACATTAAAATAAACGTGATGGTAACTATACAATGGCTAACTTTGGTTTCAGAATAAGAAATACCTGGAACACTTTTTAAGTCAAGTGGAGAAAAGATTTTAAAATAAAGGTCTTTAGTGATGGGTCTCCAACCGCATCGCTTAAAAATTCTCAAATATTTTATACTTGTATATAAATTTACATTATTGATAATTCCATTTGTGTTTATAATTTTTGCTTTTATATGATTGATATGATTTAAATAGTTAAATCTATTCAAATCAAATAATGAGCAGAATTGCACCCTTTCCAAAACATTTATTGTACGTCTCTTTCTATAACCATAAAAGTAAACGAGATAGTTATAGTAATAAACGTTGGCTTCTCCTCTAGAGTAATTCAAAAGACTTGTTCTAAGTTAGGAAAGTGCTTTCATTATCAAGTTATAAAACTGCAATCCTGGGAATACCTTTCAAGAGAACTCTTTGTAAGGTAAAAACTTGGTAAAAACAAATTTGAAAGAAAAGTTTCTAGTACCTTTACAAGTTTTCTTAGTTGCGTAACATACTACTACATAACAATTATGTTTTGAATGAAAATGTCAAGTAAATAAAAAAAGTGTTTTTACCAGCTACAAAAGAGTTTAAAATGTGCAAAACCAAAATAAAAACCTTGTCATTTACCATTTACAAACTGTTGTCATTACTGTCTGTTATTTTCATATATTTTTTTATGGTTCTGGTTCCCACGCTGATGTATAGTATTGAATGTTGGGCATGGCAGAAGAAGCATGAAAGTAGAGTAAATGGAGTGGAAATGAGATCCCTTAGAAGTATATGTAATGTAAGGCTGTGTGATAAAGTGAGAAATACTGTAATCCATGAACGAGTAGGTTTGAAAGATGACGTAGTATGCAAGATAGAAAAAGGAATGTTGAAGTGGTTTGGGCACATAGAGAGGATGGATGAAAATAAAGTAGCGAAAGAGATATATAGAGCCAAAGTGGATTGGATTGTTAGTAGAGGACGGCCTCGTAAAACGTTTCTTGACCAAAAAGAAAACGTTCTTATAAAGGCGGGGGTCCGAAGTGAGAAGAATAAAAGAGCATATATGAGAAGAATAATAAATGAAAGGGAAGCAAGAGAGGTTTGTCAAGATCGTACTAAGTGGCGATCGATAGTCTCTGCCTTCCCCAATGGGAATATTTGGCGTGAGTATAAGTAAGTAAGTATCAACCTTATTCATCAGAAGATATGTTGTACTCATTAGTACCTTTTTCGCGCTACTGAACATACCATGCATGTTATTTTTATTTTTTCTAAGCCAGTGCGTCTCAGCTAAACTAAAATTATTTTTTTTATAGACATTTAAAAAAATCTGTAGATTTACCATCATCAATTCAACTCAACTAAAATGTTTACGTCGCTTGACCCCGAAGGATTAACAGAGGTATCAATACTTCTAAACATTACGTGGTATTGTCATCAGGTGCTTAGTGTAGCCACGTCTTGCTAGGACAGTGTACTCGCGTGATCAAGGGCCGGCCCTATCGTCGTTTTGCACGAAAACACTGCCATGACTAATTACAACTTGGCCATGTTGGTTTCCCTCTCTCAGCTTTATAACATAACATAACATAACATAAACGTTCACGCCGAATATCCCCGAAGGGGTTGCCAGAGGTACTAATACTTCTGAACATCACGTGACTTTGTCACCTGGTGTTCAGAGTGCCAACGTTTTGCATGGACAGTGTACTCACGTGATAGGGGGCAGGCCTATCGCCGTTTTGTACGAATACACTGTCACATGACTAAGTACAACTCAGCCATGTGGGTTTCCTCACGTTGTTTTCCCTCACCGTTAACAAACCATGATAAATTAACCACACATTTGTCAAGAAAAGACAAATTGGTGTAGGCCCGACCCAGGATTTGAACACTAGTCGTTTGCACGATAACCGAGTGTTCTACCCA
Source organism: Bedellia somnulentella (assembly GCA_963576735.1). Classification (NCBI taxonomy): domain Eukaryota; kingdom Metazoa; phylum Arthropoda; class Insecta; order Lepidoptera; family Bedelliidae; genus Bedellia; species Bedellia somnulentella. The sequence continues at coordinate 18,455,956 of OY755172.1, forward strand.
CTGGGCTTTATCAGTAATTAAAAATATATGACTTTAGAAAAAACACATATACGATCACATATATGACTTTAGAAAAGACACATTGGTGTATGCAACTCGGGATTCAAACCCACACTTCTTAGCATGGTTGGTGTTCTTCCCACTGAGCTTTTGTTTTTCCAACAACAGTTTTCGTAAAATAAAAATGGTTACATGATCAAAAATATTTAGCAAGTCCAAACATTGTTACATTCAGCAAAGAGAGATTCAGAAGATTTTCTGGCGTGTGACTAATGCGTAAATAACGTGCAGTGTAAACGGGAGTACAACGTTGGAATGAAATGTTAATTTTGAAACTTGGTTAGTGCAAACCCTTTTTACACTATTCGAATCTGAAAAGTTGGAAAACGTTTTATCCTTTCATGTTTTATATACGTAGACCCAGTTTTTTTATAATTAAAATATTCTTCCCTAGTCCCACAAAAAAGAAATTTTGATATGAAAACACTCCACAGCCCGAAAACTTAACAGGTACAATATTTTTTTGTTACCTTTGTAACTATTTAATAAAATTAAGGAATAGAAGCATACCTAAGTAATTAGCAAAAGCTGAGTTAGCAACCCTTTCGTTGCAAGAATTTTTAATTTTTATCTGGATTTACTGTACTTGTTGTTTGTTTTTGTATTTAAGTGTTTTAAATTTGTATGCAACGAATAAATATTTTCTTTCCTTTTTTTTTCTTTTTAATTAAAAATTGGCGCCGTCAAATGCATGTAATGATGATTTACGTTCTTGACGATTTGATTTGATAATTTCTTGCCATTTAAGGTTATTTAATTTAAATATTAACAATACAAATAAAAAAATAGTCTCTTTTACAGGTTCTAGAAGACTGAACGTTTTTATTTACTGAAATAGTTTTAGTTTAAATTATTTGTGACTATAATTTGCTTACTACCAATTTTTTATTTGAATCATATTAGTTTTGGTATTATAAATCCTCAATTAGGCACTAATATGTCGGATTCATTACTCAATCACCCCTACTTATTCAACCCTTAAGCATATCATATTTGTTTTTAAATGCATACACATAAGATCAACACTTCCTTTCTGTCTGCTGAGTAGTGTCGGATTACAATAGCACTACCCCATTTCTTCCCATGCATGATCGTAAAAGGTGACTATATCAGTGTATATGAGGGTTTTTGGGGTGATGCGATTGGAGACCCATTACCAAAAACATTTATCTTAGGTACAATCTTTGTCCCACTTAGTTTCCAAAAGTATAATCATTTAGCGTCATTATACATTAAAAAAAATATAGAAAAAAAAAACAACGCATCAAATTTTTAACCTCCTCCACTTTTATTGGTTTTAATAGGATTGTGTAAAAATAATCATAGCCTGAGTGAACACTAAATAAATAATTTATTCAATCTTTTGTCGGTAAGTATAAATCTACTTCATAAGAGTACACGTGCACGCGTGAAATTTTTCCTCGTAATGCAGCGTCCATCGGAGTACTGTGGGAATATAAATATACATTCTGTTTGAACATACCGTTTGTTTGAGTTGCATACGTATAGAAACTTTTGTATTATTAAGTAAAGTAAAAATAAAATTATGGCTGGTACTGCCTGTTTAGATCAAAACTATCTTTAATTTTATGGGGATATTTCACAATTTAACTGAGGGTTCAGACTGTACCCAATTTAAAATAAAGGTTAATTTTTTGTGCAAAGCTTGAAACGGTTAAATAATAATAATCTTTATTAAAAAAAAAAACTTTATATATGTACTCTGTTGTATTTTTTATTACCCCATTCTTTTCGAATTCCTGAAGTCACATTTATTACCAATACATCTTTTGATATTTTTAAAAACTCAAACGTTTTTAATTAAGTAACTATTGAAAACAAACACAAAATTAAAATTAAAACAGCTCTACAAAATAGTATAAAAATAAAAACTAAGAAAAACCTGCTCAGCATAGAAACGTACTTATTAATTGAACTACGTAGAATATCATGACTGTTAAAAAATACTAGGGTCCTCGTTATAGATGATGCATGTAACAAAGAATAGAAAGTACAAGCGTTGCTTTATGTAGGCCATTTTGTTTGTTATACATGTGTATTCACTTTATTTTGGTTGCTTCTCTCTTTATAGTGTGTCTAGTGTGGTTCTCCGTGTAGTGTCGGCTTAGAATAGCACTACCCCGTTTCTAACGATGGGTGTACGTAAGAGGCGACTAACGGTATTGGGGCTTTTAAGGGATTTTTGGGCGATGCGGCTGGAGACCCATCACCAACAACCTTTACTTTACCATCTCTTCCCCACTCCAGTTCCAAAAGTGGCTGAGGAATTTCTAATTCCTTAGCTCTGGCTACCCCTTCTAGGGATTTATAGCCGTGAGTATATGTTATGTTATGTTTCTCTCTTTAGCACACCCACTATTATACTAACATCCACATTGGCGCTGTTTGAATTTGTCATCATAGTTTGGTGAACTATCTAAACATTATCTATCCTATCTACCAATCTTTTTTATATTTACTGAAAAACGGTTCTTAAATTTATGTTTAATAATCACAAAATCCATCACGATAAAAGACACGACTTCTAAAGAGAACCTTAGTCTAAATATACTTATGTTGGTTTCATACACACGCTGTTTTGTAACTTTAAATCGTATAATCTAAAATATGGATTTGATAAAAGACATAACATAACATAACATAAATGTTCACGCCGAATATCCCCGAAGGAGTTGGCAGAGTTAGTAAATACTTCTGAACATCACGTGACTTTGTCACCTGGTGTTCAGAGTACCCACGTTTTGCATGGACAGTGTACTCTCGTGATAGGGGGCAGGCCTATCGCGTTTTGTTGTGATAAATTAACCACACATATGTCTTTACAAAAGACAAATTGGCGTCGGCTCAGGATTTGAACACTAGTCGTTTGCACGATAACCGAGTGTTCTACCCATTGGGCTATCACGGTTAAATGACGTTATTAAATATAACATATTGTCATCTGAAATTCTAAATAGATTACTACAATCAACACATGCCATTAAACAAAGTCTTGTTAGTATAAATTGGCACTTAAAACTTTAGAATGACGGATCGTACCACACTTAAATTGAGTTGATGCGCTTAACCTGAGATTAAGTGCTCGTTAACTCTAAGTTATCGTTTTAATAAATAACTAGGTTTATAGCAATTTAACATTTATGTATTATTTTAGCTGTGTAGTGTCGGCTTAGAATAACACTACCCCATTTTTTCCGGTGGGTGTACGTAAGAGGCGACTAACGGTATTGGGGGTTTTAAGGGATTTTGGGCGATGCGGTTGGAGACCCATCACCAATAACCTTTATATTGCCATCTTTTCCCCACTCAACTTTCCAAAAGTGGCTGAGGAGCTTCTAGTTCCTTAGCTCTGGCTACCCCTTCTAGGGATTTATAGCCGTGAGTATATTTATGTATTATTTTAGTACTTCTTATGTATGTATTAATTTACCATGTAGTGCCGGCTTAGATCGTCACTACCCCTTTTGTGAGTGGATTTCGAGCGATGCAGTTGGATAACTATCACCAGCACCAACGATACTTTATTTCTACCATCTTGTCCATATCGACTTCCAAATGTCACTGAGGCGTTTCAAGCTCTGAAGCTTTGGCTCCCTTTTTTGGGATTTATGGCCGTGAGTATATGTATGTATGTATGTTTAGTACTTACTATCAGAACCACCGTCATTGTATGGTTGACAGTGACTCATTAAGGAGTAGTAATTTGGTCTTGTCTTTTCAGAATATGACTGAAAAGAAGGTTAGACAATCATACATTTATTTCTGCGTGATTTGATTTGATTGCTAATATGTCCTACTAAGACCTTCTTCAAACCACTTTTTTATACATAGGGGAATTTTAGTTTTATATCTTTAGGATCGGTATTATGAATTAGAAAATCCGCTATCTATTAGTTTTTAGAGCCTATAATTGACCTAATGATTATGCATACCTATATTTCAATTCCTACTTAAACAGTGGTGAACAGATTAACATACATTCTGTTCGAATTAAATATTCTCTTCTTTGCTTTTCCGTCGTTTAATAAAAAGTAATATGATTTCAAGAATCTCCTTTTATTTTCAAAGTAACTTGAAGTAAAGTAAGTATCTTTTTGCGGCATTTTAATGAAGAATAAAAAACTCGAAGGGCTTTTTCTCATTTCCTTTTACAGATTAACACGATGTTACGAACTACGTGATTTGAATACCAAAAACTTCTTAAATTAATCTTATAAACCATTCTGTTGGATTTGTAAATAAAAAGTAAACATTTTCTTTGCTTCAGAAGAATTATTTAAATTAAAGATGGTTTATTTCAGTAATACCGTTAGTCGTAGTGTTATTCTAAGCCGACACTACACAGCTAACTACGACACACAGCACTGCGACTGGGGCTTTTAAGGGATTTTTGGGCGATGCGGTTGGAGACCCATCACCAACAACCTTTATTTTGACATCTTTTCCCCACTCAACGTTCCAAAAGTGGCTGAGGAATTTCTAGCTCCTTAGCTCTGGCTATCCCTTCTAGGGATTGCCGTGAGTATATGTATGTATGTATTTCAGTTAGTGAAATAAAAAATAATGTTTAATGTAAAGTAAACACAAATTGACTGTCTTTCTTTTCTTCCGGTACATTGAGAACAGATAATATCACAATATATTTTTAAAATCTTCTCTTAATCAAGAGAAATAAAAAGCATTTTGTATATTATCTTACGTGAACTTTTAGCGTATGGCTTAGGTAGTTAGGTATTGCCAATATGTTTCGGTACATAAACCGATATTTCAATCAAATTGCACATTTCTTTCCATTATTCTTGAAGAAATCACCCAAAACATCCCAAGAGAAATGTATGAAACAGACGCGATCTATATTCAAATGTTACGTATCGACACATTTGCTCCACTAAAGGTAGGTACGCGGTAATAAAAGCTTTATCGCGATGAAGATAAAATTCAATTTTCCGCGACATTAGCTGAATATCGATGCGTGAGATGTATTAACTTTTGTCGATGTCACATTATTCAATGTCACGCGTTAAGTGACTTATTTTCAGAATCAAGTAAACATGAAGTGTACAGATTAAGGTATTTATTACACCAAAAATACGGTAACAAGTGGATGGGTAGTGAATATGTCTAATTTATAATGATATAACTGATTTATTCTAATTAGAATGTTTTTGTTAATGAAAACCTCATTTGGGGATTATTATTAATAAATAAGATAAAGGAAAATTTTCCCGGAAATTTTTCTTTCCTTTATTTATTAGTGATTTTCTCTATTATGAATGTTCATTTATTATTTTTACTAGAGATCGGGAACCTTTTCTTAGAGTTTTTGTGAATAAGTGTTATCGAATCTTACCTTATCTTATGTTGCTGTGTAGTAGTAGTAGTAGTAGAAAAGCACTACCCCATTACTTCCTCTGGGTTTTCGTTAGAGGTGGTTCAGGGTATTTGGTCTTTTTAAGTGATTTTTGCTATGCGGTTGGAGACCCATACCTTTCATTTGGAGTTTGGAGACCCTTTCCCCACTTAACTTCCAAAATTGGCTGAGGATTTTCTTATTTCAAATATATACTGTATGCTATGTTAATACTGTACATTACATTGAATTAACATACTGTTCGTAATATATATGTATATAATATATTTATATGCATCTTAATTTGTATTATTTGTGTGCCCATTACTTACATATGCATTTAAGAAAAATAGGTAAGGTTAGGGTTGAGAAAATATATTCAGCCCAAAGCTGACTTAAGCGGAGCAAAGTGTTTTTTTTAAAAAAAACCTTATAAAAATAATATTTGAGAAATAACATATCATTGCTGTTTGTTGTGAATTAAAATGTGTGATAAATAAAGTATAAGGAAAATTTTATGAAAAGTAATAATTCTCAACACAAATCAGTAATTGAACCGTATTTATATACCGTAATTTTGAACTAATATGGAAACTTCTAACCTTACGGGTATACATATTAAACAAGGAGTGGCTAGAGTTTAGGTATTGAAAATAATTCGGCTATTTTATGAAGTCAAATGAGGAACACATTTGAAATAAAGGAAATTGGGTAATCAGATTCTAGCCGCATCGCTCGCTTATTTTTTTAAAGCCTTATAACCGTCAATCACCTTGTATAAAACGTTCAGAAAGAAATGGGATAGTGTTAGTCGAATCTACTTCTAACTCTATTTGCATTTTGAAATAAGGCGTGAGGATATTATGTAACAGTCAAATTTCTAAAAAAAAATATCGAATTTAAATTAAGTGCGCTAAAATCCTATACATGTATATATGTAATCAATAGCTCTGCCTACCCCAATCTTCCTAAAACATGTCTATTTCCACATTTTTTTCATACTCGAGTTTTTTCTTTCTAAAAACTTCAGTCATTTTACACACATTCTTTGTAAGTAATAATATAAGACAAACAAATTAAAAATCGATAATAAACGACCAATTAATTCAAAATAGGAGTCCCAATACAATAATAGATTAGTCAAATAAACCAGTATAGTACAGTTATTTATTTCTTTACGCAAACGCAGCAAAGACTGTCGTGTAATAAACAATTTAATTCCATTAAAACGAACGCAATAAAGATAAAAAGGCCAAATAATGATGGAACTGCGCATTAATTCCTGTTTTACGACGGTACTTTACGTTGTGGAAAATACAAAGATATTGCCGTTTTTTATCTCATGGAATTTCCGCGGCGTCACTTGTTTTATCTATCGTACTCGTAGATTAGTTCGAATGTTTCATAGCTCGGCTGCATATGTTCTAAGATTTATAGCCATGAACATATAAACGGATTCCTCAGAATCACCGTTCGTTTCCTACAGGAGGAGTTGTATTACTATCCTACACTGAGCAAAAATCTCACAATGCAAGTAATATATTCAGTCTGCAGCGTAATTCCATTGTTGGGAAATCTCACACTTGGCACGTATTGTGGTATGTTAATTGAATCGCTTTCAACTCAGCTTTCTCAACTTGAAATTACAAAAGCTTGCGCGATAACTTAACATATTACCTTTCTTGTGGGGTAGCTGCAAAATGTTTAGACGCGAAATAACAATACAAAAATGACTCGGCGTTCTATATGTGCTTTTTAGATTCCATTTATGATATATACATGTATAATGGATGGTTTTTTTTTATACAACGCCATAGACCTTTAATATGAAAAAAAAACATTATGAATCACCTGAAAATACAAAAACCTATCTATGGCTGCTAAATGATTTCGTACAAAAATAATATTAGACATGCAATATTAATGTAATTTAAGATTAGTTCTGAGGTTTATTAGCAACAATTAACCGCCCACAAAAAGTTGTACATACTTTATTATTAATGGTAGTAGTTGAATAAGAAAATAATATTTTTGACGTAGTACACGTGTACCTAAATAACTAAAGGGGCCCCTAGACTAAATTTTAAGTTTTTAGGTTCATTTGTTTTGGCTGTTTTGTTTCTAAGTCAGTTAGTAAAGGAATCTTGATAGCTTAGAAATCCTGGGTCGGCCCTACACCAATTTGTCTTTTTTAAAGTCATAAGAGTGGTTAATTTATCATGGTTGTTAGCGGTAACAGAAAACATCGCAAGGAAACCCACATGGCTAAGTTGTACTTAATCATGTGACATTATGTTCGTACAAAAACGGCGATAGGCCTGCCCCTATCACGTGATTACACTGTCCAATTAAAACGTGTTTACGCTGAACACCAGGTGACACTGTAACGTTATGTTCAGAAGTATTAGTATCTCTACCGACTCCTTTAGATCCCCAAACGGCGTGAACGCTTGAGCCGAGTTGAGTTTATTCTATACTGAATTTTTTCTTCTAAGTTAGTGTATGCATTGGTTATTTAATCTGACATACAAAAATATAAATCATAGTAGTCTAAAACTTAAGATTATTAAACTAAGGCCTCGTTCACACGGCATTATCCTGCACGTTTTTTGCAGTATACATCTTAACGTATTAGCAGTGACCATACAACGCACATATATCCATTCACACGACGATTGCACTGCAAAAAAATGTGTACAGCTTATACGTTCAAATCGAATGAACTTTGACGTGTTCGGTTCAAAGTGGCATATGGTATAGCTTTGTCTCCTTGTGGATACTGCGGCTATTCGTTTTTATACGAATGAAAATTTGCCGTGTGAAGACCTAGGTGATTTTACGTTAAAAAAAACGAATACGAAAAAAACGTGCAGGATAATGACGTGTGAACTAAGCCTAAGGGCTCACATTGATCATCGATACCAACTCGCTAGCACCAAAGACAAATTGATGTTCTCGAGTGTATGTCACGCTATACGGTTGCTGGAATCAGAGCTTTCCAAGTGATTGGTGGGCGATGTAGCTAGTAAAATGAACCAAAAATACTTAATTCCACAAATGTTTTCATATACAAAGATGACCGAAAAATATTTTATTCCCAAGTAGTTGATTTTTTTTGGGAATTCAATCTAAAAACAATATATTAATGAATATTCTGACAAATAATTCTTATTGCCAGTTTTAAAACAAATGAGACTTGGATCTACCACCTTCCCAAATAGATATACTCACGGCTATCAATTCCCTGGAGGGGTAGCCAGATCTTCACAATAAAAATATTTTAAAGAAGCTGAGTTATATTGACTTTAAATAGCACCATATATTTCCGCGGGTTTCGTTAAGGGTATTGACTTTAAATGCTTTTGAAGTACTAGTTAGTCAATATGGCTGAAGATCTATCATCAACTTTCCTTAGTTTTCTTCTTTAGTTTTTTTCTAGCTTCTTTCCACTCAATTTCTAAGAGGAATTATTAATTTTATATCTCTTTCTGTTTTTGACCTGTTGAACTGAAACTATAAATAAATGCATTTGAAATTATTCGTTTTTGTTATGGAAACACGCTTACATGCTAAATATAAGGTTAAAGAAATCAATTGCCAATCTTTGAGTGTTGGAGGCGTCAAAACGAAAAGAAGTTGCCTCCTTGGCCTAGACTATGTAGGAAAATGAAGAATGTCAGTTCCGACCTGTAAAAATAGAAAGTATTTCCACTTTTATCTCTAATATATAAAATTCATGTGTCACAGGGTTGCGTGCGCCTGCGTCTAGTTCTAGGAGTTATGAATTTGACATTAAAATATATTTTTTAATATTAAGTCAGTATCCCTTTCTACCTAGAGGCGACTAACGGTATGTGGTTTTTGGTGATGAAGACCCATTACCTAAGATAATTTATCTCTACAATTTTGTCTCCTATCGACCTCCAAATCTGGCTGAGGAGTTTCTAGCTCTGAAGCTCTGGCTACCCCTTTTTGGGATTTATGGTCGTGAGTATATATTTGTATCCCAATCAGCCATTTCCTCTAGTATCGACATCAAGGATCTTTCTCTCTAATCTGGAGAACGTCAGCAACTATTCCGTCAGTCTTCGTGCCTGCGTGGTACCTATAGTGTTAAAATTGTAAGCACAATCACTAAATATTGTCTTTTTATTATCATGCTTACTAAGTTGGTATGTACGCTACGTTGTATCCGTATATTTTAACTTATTAAACAAGTATTTTGGTGATTTAGTGTATGTAAGACTTTACATATAGATCACATTTTTACATATACAACCAAGGATAACCAAGGAATAGTAAACATTTAATCGTAATTTCTGCAGAGTAGGTCTATATACTTTTAGTAGTCTGAGTTCTTGGCTTGTCTTGTAAATAGGCGTCGCCATTTTACCGGAAACATTTTATCACTTTCCCTGTCACGCCTTGTAGATTTTATCAAGACATTTTTTTAAGTGAGAAATTCAATATAACAGCTTCATTTTCTGGTATGCCTTAACGGTAAAGTAAAGTTGTCTTTAAAACATGCAACAGAATTATATTTTCTGTGAAGTCTGAAATTTACAATTCGGCACTTAATAAAGTAGTTTTTCATATTGTTATATACTTTTGTTTATTCAAAGTTGTAGTTTGAGGTTTCTAAAAATGAATTTAAATACAAATATTGGAGTGTGATAAAATCGAATAAGTTAAAGTTGAATTTTTTTTTGAGGTTATTAGTATTTGGAAGTGTTTAATCCTATGCGTTTGGCACCTTTTAATTTCCTGTTCTGGCTGATTTAGTTGTAGATGAATTAAAATTGATGTTGATGAATTAGCTGTGTAGTGTCGGCTTAGAATAGCACTACCCCATTTCTTCCGGTGGGTGTACATAAAAGGCGACTAACGGTATTGGGGATTTTAAGGGATTTTTGGGCGATGCGGTTGGAGACCCGTCACCAACAACCTTTATTCTACCATCTTTTCCCCACTCAACTTCCAAAAGTGGCTGAGGATTTTCTAATTTCTCAGCTCTGGCTTCCCCTTTTAGGGATTTATAGCCGTGAGTATATGTATGTATGTATGTATGAATTAAAATGTGAAGCAATGTATCATTCTTAAGATGGAATGATTTCAAAATTAATTAATAAAATTTAAAGATAATAAACATTTATTTTAAAATAAAAAGAATATTTCTCAGTTTTTTGAACACACAAATGACTTACGAATAAGTCAAACTTAAATCTTCGGAAGGTGTATTGTTGCGAGAAGAACCCATAAGAAACTCAGCAACACACGTCTTCTTTTAGTCATATTACAATGTCGGTGTGTGTCGAGAAATATTCCGAATAAAGCCCTGCAACAAGCAGTTTCATCTATCATCTTAACATTCAAACTGTAATAAGCTTTTAGACCTCGGAGGACACATTTGAATCAAATAGAACAGGTGCTCGAAAAGGCAGGTGTCCGCAGTATGAAGAATAAAAGAGCATGTATGAAAAGATTGATGGATGTAAACGAAGCCAGAGAGGTTTGCCAGGATCGTACAAAGTGGCGATCGATAGTCTCTGCCTACCCCAATGGGAACTAACGGCGTGAGAATATGTATGTATGTATGTATGTAATAAGCTTTTAAATGAAGACTGCGTACTGTTATTACTTTGAATTTATTTTCTATTGGATTCAGAATGTCATCAGGTATTTCATTATATAATTTTACACAAAACCCCACAAAAGAAGTTTTTTTTTAACAATCTGTACTTTTCTTATAATATAATAGTCTTATAATATAAGGAGAGGGAACAATATAATCAATAAAACTGAATGACCTCGCTATATACTTAGTAACTTTTGGTTGGCAATGATTTTATTTTATTATCTTTGGGTTGTATCTTTGGGTTGCTTACAGCTAAATTTACAATATAAAATTATTACATAGGCAGAAATAGGCCAATAACAAGCTCTCACATAAGCATAAAAATAATGAACACCGAAAACAGCAGAGAAACAGAAGGCTTAACTAAAAAAATAACTTAACAAAACAATAGCAAGAAACTTAATAAAAGAAGTGCCGTGTAGTGTCGGCTTAGAAAAGCACTACCCCGTTTCTACCGATGGGTGTACGTAAGAGGCGACTAACGGTATTGGGGTTTTTAAGATATTTTTGGGCGATGCGGCTGGAGACCCATCACCAACAACCTTTACTTTACCATCTTTTCCCCACTCAACGTCCAAAAGTGGCTGAGGAATTTCTAATTCCTTAGCTCTGGCTACCCCTTCTAGGGATTTATAGCCGTGAGTATATGTTATGTTATGTTATGTTAATAAAAGAGACTTAATAAAACAATAGCAAGAAAAATGCACCGTAACAAATAATGTGATAAACCAATATTCGGCAACAGCAACCTCATTTGAAATACTAAAATCTAAAAAATGTCTTTTGCAAATGATCGCTTAATGTGAGCTATTGTGGAATAGATCCAAAGTGAGTTTATCATTATAAGAATTAAATTCATTGCAAGATCTGATAAGATAGGTATTATGTCTGTAATTTGTTTTGGCTGGGGGGCATGAAGCAAATCATTGTTACACAGTTTTTTTTAAGGAACTCTCAAGCAAATTTTGTTGAGGAGTTCAGGACACTCAATATTACCTTGAGCAATCTTGGCTAGTAGACAGATATCTTCTATATTCCTACGCAAATGAAGAGGCAAAAGGTGTTGAACAATGCATCGGTTATCATAATCTAAGTATGCAAGTTTAAATTTGAAAGACAGAAAACGGGTCAACTTTTTTTGAATTCGTTCGATTCTATCAGAGTAAACCACATCACAGGGATTCCAAACTTGAGACACGCTCAAGGTGACTGCAAACATAGTCACAATAAATAATTTTGACAGTTTTCATATTTTTAAAGTTCACAGCTGATCGTATGACAAACCCAAGAGCTTTATATGCATTATTAACAATATGATCAACATGTAAATCAAAAAGTCATTTACTATCATGAATGGCGCCTAAATCTTTAGTATTAGTTATATTTTCTAAATTTTGCGACTATGATTAGACGAAAAATAAGAAAATAAAAGAAGCGTACGAAGCACCAGAAATTAAACTAAAACTCAAAATATAGGTAATATAGCAGAGGTACTAGTACTTCTGAACATCATGTGGCATTGTCACCTGGTATTCTGTGTACCGACGTTTTGTTTGGGCAGTGTACTCGCGGTAACTATTCAATAATCTGTGCTCGCGTGATAGGGGGAGTATCGCCGTTTTTACACGAATAAACTGTCAAATGACTAAGTACAACTCAGTCATGTGGGTAACCTCACGAAATTTTCCTTCCCCGTTAACAAACACGATTAATTAACCACTCATATGTCTTTAGAAAAGACAATTGGGGTAGGCCCAACTCGGGAAGTGAGCCCTCACTGCCTGCACAATAAGCAGTGTTCTACCCACTGAGCTATCACGGTTGTAGAAATAAAATATAAAGAAAAAGAAAAATGCTACATTAGAATCGGACAGTTGCAATCTATCTGCAATTTGTCACTGAAAGATGGATTTTCTATCTCTGGTGATGTATTACGCGTTCCCAAATCAAATTGAAGGCTCTTTCAACTGATTGATGACAAATGTTGGACTTCGACCCCTTTCCTACATCGAGATTAATATAAATGGAAGAGTTTTTACGGTCTTTTTATCATTTAATGTCCAATTAATTGCTTTGAAAAGGATTTGTAAATTTACCGTTTATCTTCCGCGCAATGTTTGTTAGGGTTGTTTTATAATTAAATGTGTGTTTGTTGTTACAGTATGCCCAACGGACCACTGACGTATGTAATACGTATATATTAACGGATATCAATGGACAGTTTTTTCTTTCATTTAATTTGTCAGTGACTCTGAACCACTGAATGAAGTGTTGTATGTGTACGTTAAATAATTGCTAAGTTTTCAACTTACGAACAAAACAAAGGCAAAATCTTAACAATTGAACACGTCCATGCCGATATTCCCGAAGTTGGGAGCGGTTCTAATATTTGTGGACAACACGTGGCATGTGGCACACCTGAAGTTCAGACTATCATATTTTAGCTTAGACATTGCACTTACGTGAAAAGAGGCTGGCATATATCATCACTGTGTATGAATATATTGTTTGATAATTTGTCAAAATGTTTCCTTTATATTATGCTGTGTAGTGTCGGCTTAGAATAGCACTACCCCATTTCTTCCGGTGGGTGTACGTAAGAGGCGACTAACGGTATTGGGGCTATTAAGGAATTTTTGGGCGATGCGGTTAGAGACCCATCACCAACAACCTTTATTTTACCATCTTTTCCCCACGCAACTTCCAAAAGTAGCTGAGGAATTTCTAATTCCTTAGCTCTGGCTACACCTTCTAGGGATTTATAGCCGTGAGTATATGTATATGTATGTATGTTTTCCGTTACATTAAAAACCTCGATAAAGTAACCTCACATATGACTTTAAAACCAATTGGAGTGGCCCGGCCTAGGATTTAAACACACGCCTCTCTGCATTAGAAGCTATCGATGCTATCATTTAAATAATTCCGAAACCGGTTGTCTTATTATCTCAAAACCAACTCTATCGTTCACGCCGTAAATCCACGAAGAGGTTGGCAGCAGTACTAATACTCACGTTTTGTTTGGACAGTGTACTTACGTGCTACGGGGTTGGCCTATTGCTGTTTTGTTCGAATACACTGCTGTCACATAACAAAGTACAACTTATCCATGTGGGTTTCCTCACCATCTTTGCCCTTATCGTTAACAACCATGATAAATTAAACTCACATTGGTAGGCTCAACCCAGGACTTGAACCCTCATCGTCTATGTTCTACCCACTAAGCTATCATGATTTATTAATATTATAGTGCATATGTATGTATGTTATTACATCTCAAGAAAATGACACATTTTCATGAAGAAAATATCTCCATTAATCCTCCTGGCGCCGCCGTCAAAGTTGCGAAACATAATATCCATTCAACCATTCATTACAATCAGATAATCATTGTGATACTCAACATTGTTGCTAAGAACAGACTTCAATGTTTTAGTTCAATGATCTATAGATTTAAAAATACGTAGACAGACTTCGATACACTTTATATATTATTTCTTTTAACCTTTTAAAGTTCATGATGAAGTTTTATTTCGTTACTTAAAAAATATAATTTGTAATAAAAATAGTTGTAATGCAGTCTTTTATTAGTGATCGCCGGAATTTCTGTAATTCACAGTCAGTCAAGTCAAAAAATAATCAGATACATAAATTTAAATTAATGAAATAAAACAAGCTAGATATACCGTGTGTATTTCCGAATGCATTAAGTTAAAAGTCTTACTTCAATATCATTTAGATAAAGCCGTGTAGTGCCGGCCTAGAATTTCGCTACCCCTTTCTACCCACGGGTGTCGTAAGAGGCGACTAAGGGTATTGGGGCTTTTTTTGGATTTTTGGGCGATGCGGTTGGAAAACCATCACCATCATGCCCAAAAATCATTAAAAAGCACTGATACCCGCGATGAGAAAATACGGAGTAGTGCTATTCTAAGCCGACACTACACAGCCTATAATAGTTTTAATTAAATATATACATATTTACGTACATACGTATCTGTTAACTGTCTCAGCCAAGATAGGTTCAATAGAATCGTAACTCTATGTCCTTTTCACATTAATCAAGCTAAGTGTCAATTAAAACAGATATTTGAGGATCTGTAGCTTTATATTAATTATCTTGTTATTTGAAAATGCGACGGTTAATTAAACTAATTAAAGATGACTTTCACACTAAGTATTTAGAATATAATTTATCATCATTATGGTAATGGCCACAAATAATGAACTTTACGGCGTATTCTATATACACTGTTTGGTTTTACTTTAACGATAGTGAACCTTTAAAAGTATACAAAACGAGCTTTTATGTCAATAAATATGGATACAAATTTAAACATACATATACTCACGGCTAAAAATCTCTAGAAGAGGTAGCGAGAGCTACGGAATGAGAAATTTTAATATAAAGGTTGTTGGTGATCGCCCTTCAATCGCATCGACCAAAAATCACTTAAAAAGCCCCAATACCCCTAGTCGTCTCTTACGAACACCCATGGGTAGAAATAGGATAGTGCTATTCTAAGCTGACACTACACAGCTACAAATTTAAACACCAACAGTAATCTTTAGTGTCGCCTTAGAGCTCCACTACATATTTCTTCTCACCGATATTTAAGGTGACTTAGGATATTGAGCCAATTTTATTGATTTTTGGGTGATGTGATTGCAGATGGAAATCCATCACCAAGAACCTTTATTTTACTATCATTACTTTATTTAAGTGACTTCCAAAAGTAGATAAGGAATTTCCATAGTTAGTCACAGCCATAAATCCCAAAAGGGGTAGCCAGAGCTTCAGAGCTAAAATCTCGTCAGTTGCATTTACAATAGTAATTAATAGTCCAGTGGGTAGAACACCCGCCCGAAAACAGAAGGGCGTGAGTTCCAATCCTGGGTCGGGCCTACACCAATTTGTCTTTTCTAAAGTAATATGTGTGGTTAATTTATCATGGTTGTTAACGGTGAGGGAAAACATCGTGAGGAAACCCACATGGCTCAGTTGTACTTAGTCATGTGACAGTGTATTCGTACAAAACGGCGATAGGCCTGCCCCCTATCACGTGAGTACACTGTCTAAGCAAAACGTGGGTACCTTCTCTGGACACTAGATGGCGCTACCATGTGAGTTCAGAAGTATTGGTACCTCTGCCAACCCCCTCGGGGATAAACGGCGTGAACGTTTATGTTTATGTTATGTTATTACATTTACAAGTTGATAGGGGACAAGATGGAAGAAATGAAGTATCGTTGGTGATGGGTCTCCAATAGCAACGCCGGAAAACCACTTAAAAAGCCCCATACCTCTTAGCCGCCTCTTATTATTGAAATTATAATAATATATATGAAATTATAGTAATATTTACACGCCGACTGACAGGTAGAACAAGACTGACAATCGTAAGAAATTCTACCACCGCATTTACTCTTGTGTCTTGTAATTAAACGCTTTTTATTTTAGTTAGACACCCTAGTTAGTAACATTCTAGGCCTGCTCTTCACGGCACCAAAATATGGCAAGGAATTTCCAATTATAAAATTCCTGAAACCAATTTTTTGAGATCTGTTTAGCCGTGTACAGTATACGTGTGTATGTTTGTATGCTAGACTAACACTACATTATCTCTCGCTTCGAATGAGGAATCTAAATGTTAAGAGATTTTGGACTTGCGTTACAGCTAGTATTACCAATAACCATCTCTTTTAGTCAATAAATCTGTACTTATTCGGTATCTGTTATTTCATATAAAAATATAATATTTACTCAAAGTAATATTATTTTTTTATCTAGTTACCAAAATCTTACATCCGAAGTGTTGACACTAGAGAATTATTGTAATATCCAAAAAGAAACTCTGTTTTAGTATCAATGAGTCTTTCAGCATCTTATTTTTTCATTAGGATAGATATTCAATGTCTCAGATATAATCGACAAAGAAAACACGGGAAGATTTCTCATTTTTACACGACATTCTTTTTTCACCCGGGGGAAATTATTGCTCCCGGGATCTTATGGTTATCGTCTTGTCGTTGAGTAAGGTTTGTTTTATACTGAATTTAAATTAAAAGCCAGATAGAAAAAGTTTTTATAAAGGTGGGGAATCGAAGTGAGAGGAATAAAAGAGCGTGTATGAAAAGAATAATAAATGATAGGGAAGCAATATAGATTTTATATAAGATGAAACTTATTAACTTCAAATTGAGTGTCAGTGTTAAGTTGAAGTCTATAGTAAATCTTTTCTTGCATAATAACCAAAGAATGAAATAAAAAAGTCAAATTTAATAAAGTAATATTCCAGAAATTTTGAAATTAAATTATATTATAATGAACGCCCAAATCAAACATCTAGTTCCAACATTGTTTGTTTTCCAATTTCAATGTATGTTTCCAATAATTGTTCCGAGAATTCGACGCGATGGTAATAATGATAAGGTTTCTCTGAAAGATTTTCAGACACATGTTATTATTAATTATAAATTCGTTTAAATTCATTCTAAAGTTCTGATGACCTTCACTCAATTTCTTTTGATTATTGAACGTAATAGCCGTCTTTTAATAAAGTCATAAGAATCAAATAAATTCAATTTAAAAAGGAATAAAATATATTTTTACTCGTATTATTATATACATGACACATTTTAGACATGTCACATGCTGCAGATTAAAATGAGTTGTTTTTTTTTTTATAATTGAATTTATAGGTCACGTTTTAGATTTGTAGTTGTGTAATGACGGCTTAGAATAGCTCTACCCCATTCCTTCCCCTAAGTGTTTACGAAACGGGTAACGATGCTTTTTAACCGACTTCAAAAAAAGGAGTGTTCTCAATTCGACCGGTATTTTTTTTTTTTTTATGTTTGTTCGCCGATTACTTTGCCATTTATGAATCGATTTTGGTAAATTTTTTATTCGAAAGAAGATACTCCCGGATTGGTACCATGATGAGGATATCAGGGTCTGATGATGGGATCCAGGAGAAATCGAGGGGAACCCTCAAATTTTATAGGCAAATGTACCGCGTTTTACATATATCTGAACTTATATTGGCATTTGCTTCTGAAAATCATATTGTTATGCTGCTGAACTGATGATAGGTGTGGATCCTCAATCACTAGGTATTAGGAAACAGTTCTTTCCACATTCTATATAGATTTATACTCCTCTTCGTAGCTTTTATGAAGAGAATTACAGGTTCACTAAACATTTCTTTTGTTATGTTATTGTTACCGAGAAAGTACCATGAGACCAGGATCTGATGATGGCATCCCAGGAAATCGAAGGGACTGTCGAAACTCACAATTATGTGACAGTGTATTTGTTCAAAACGCCGATAGGCCTGCCCTGTATAACGTGAGAACACTGCCTAATAAATCGTGGGTACTCTGAACAACAGGTGACAATGTCACGTGATATTCAGAAGTATTACTACCTCTGCTAACCCCTTCAGGGATATTCGGCGTGAGCGTTTGAGTCTTTCTTGAGATGTAGAATTGAAGACCATCGCCTTTCGAAGGATTTTAAGAACAATGTAAGGTTACATATGGTTGAGCCTATTTAATATCGTACTATAATAGAAATACCGGAAATACGAAGAATAATACAGTAACTGTCGCTTCCTCATCCGAGAGGCATTTTTGCCCGGTCTATCCATCTCTAAAACTCGTAAAATAAAATAATTTTTAACAAAAAGAAAACCGACTTCATAGAAAAACAACCGAAAATAAACAATCTAGTACTAAAAAGTACGAAATAAGTTTTTTTAATTGAATATGAGTACTGTGATTGATACCTTAGCAATTTCTTTATTCCACACGCGTCAGTTCAACCTACCTAAATATTACAATTCTCTTAAATTAATTTTTGAGTCGGTGCCAGACAAACAAAAGTAAATTCACCCTGCTATCTATCTCTGATTATTACAATCTAAACAATATATATCTATCGCCTAACGTTTTAAATGATAATACGTACATAAATCAATTTACCCTACAACTACAAGGTACCCTACATTTTACATGTATATGAAGTGCGAAATACACACTTCTTATTATCAATTATCATCGAGGCTGGCACCGGCTCACAAATTAATTTAAGAGAATTGTAATATTTAGGTAGGTTGAACTGACGCATGTGGAATAAAGAAATTGCTAAGGTATCAATCACAGTACTCATATTCAATTAAAAAAACTTATTTCGTACTTTTTAGTACTAGATTGTTTATTTTCGGTTGTTTTTCTATGAAGTCGGTTTTCTTTTTGTTAAAAAATATTTTTAAGTGATTGTTGGGCGATTCGTTTGGAGACTCATCACGAATTACCTTTATTTTACTATTTTACCTCACTCGTCTTCAAAGATTGTTTAAATAAACATTTTAAAAGTTTTTATTACATACTACTCTAAAAACCAGGTGACAAAGTCACGTGATGTTCAGAAGTATTAGGACCTCTGCCAACCCCTTCGGGGATATGCGGCGTGAACGTTTATGTTATGTTTTATTACATATAATTACAATTGCAAAACGGTGAAATAAAGTTTTATGAAAATCGCTTTATGAATGCATCCCATTTTTTCTCACTGATAGAAATAAAAAGCTAAAAAGAAAATTAGTTGCTTTCATCTATCTACATTTTTTTAATTTTAATCAGGAAAATATAAAAGTAATAGAGCATGTATGAGAATAATGATTAATGTGGAAGAAAGAGAGATTTGTCAGGATCGTTCAAATTGGCGATCTATATCTGCCTACCCCAATGTGAACAACGGGCCTGAGTATAAGTAAGTTAATAACATATATAAACTTAATGAACCCGTTTTCATTATACAGTTATCAGATTTTATGCTTAAACAAAGTGTTTCTTACTTTTTATTAAGAAAATGCTACGACTCTGAATGCTACGAAATGCTTGCAGTTACATATAATTTCTGTCTACGTTATACAGTGTAACGTAGTGTTTCGTAGTCTTACGTAGATGACATATTATGGAGATTTGAATATTTTTTATCAAAGAAACAAAGAGAGAAATGTGTATTTATTTGGTATACAAAAAAATACACTGTATAAAAGGATTACAAATTTGAATAATGTTCATGCTACCACAAAGGTTCTTTTTTTTTGTTGACGTGGGGAAATCCACACGGATCCGACGTCACCCGGCGCGGCGACGAAAGTATGTCGGACTCTTACCGACTAAAACCCCTTTGCTACGACAAGGCTGCATTGTGTGGGGGACGACAAAGGTCCTTTTTTTTTATGAGAGGAAATCCTCATGGATTCCCGCCACATGAGGGTGCGACGGAGATATGTCAGATTTCTACTGACTAAAACCCTACGGGTGGCCATCTCAGGTGTTTTAAGTGCAGGGCCAACGAGAAGCGCCCTATGAAGTCTTTTTCGGCGTACTTCTCGGGAGGGTCAAGACAAAGCCCTTCCTTTATACCCTCTTTTTCTTCGGAGACTCAATGCTACCCTGAGCCTCCAACCTTCTCGAGGCGGGTGTTGGTGGGCATCCAGAAGCCCTCACTCTGAGCACCCCCTGCCTCTGAGACCGCTCTAGGCAGATTCGTGACTACGCTAGCGAGGTCTCGCGGTCCCTTAGGACCCCCTTCGAACGCGGTGTTTGTACCGCACACCGCGGCGGCGGACCCTTCTACGACCCGAATTCGTAACCTCCCTCTCTCTTTCAGCGGCCTCTTTTGCAAGCATGACTGTCTCGCAAAAGGAGGCCACCGCAGCCCATGCAGAAGATCTATCAACCATGGCCGCCACAACGGCCCCCAACGACAAATTGGGGCCAATCTCCGCCCGGAGAATTGCCTTCTCTCCACTCCAGGCCGGGCATACCTCTAAGGTATGCTGGGCCGTGTCCTCCGGACACACATGGCACCACAAAGGTCCTGCCTCAGCCTAATGTACGACATGGCCTTAACCATATTGTACGCTAGTTATATATATGGATATAGTCATTTGGCAGATTTTTTTAGTTTGGCTAGTGAATAAAAAAGCCGTATAGATGTAATGACATCATATTTACGCCAATAATTCCCATTAGGGTGGGCTAAAACTATCGATTCCCACTTTGTGCGCTTCCGGGCTAACCTCTTTAGCTACGTTTACATTTAACAATCTTTACATACATGCAATTTTATTCTCCGCGGTTTGAATGGATACTTATTTGAGCATATTCTCTAGTTAATCCAAATGTGTCCTACGTGGTCGTACTCCACCAATATTTTCATTCACACAGATGGAATATAGATTTCATTTATGTATATAAGAAAAAGTCAAGTCATCTATTTTTCCGTGTTTAATTTTATAATAACCAATATTCATAAAGGTAACCAACTAAAATTGCTTAAACGAGAAATGTATTGGTACAGAAATTATGAATTTAATTTTAATTTTCCCATAATACAATTATTCTTAGATTGGGGCTAACTTGTTTGTAATTGAAACAACTTTTGATTTTCGGATATTTTAATCGCGTATTATTACATTATTTTTTAAAGCCCGACGTTTCGAAAACTTTTCAGTTATCATGATATGAAGAATAGGCGTCCTGGAAGATCTGCTTTGTGTGAACACACCTTCGATAAGCCAAACCACCACATGCGTTTTGACAAACCTACAATTCTAGCAAAAGAGAATCGATTGATACCTAGAATGATACGCGAGTCTATTGAAATCAAGAAACATCCAAACTTCAATAGAGATGATGGTTGGCAATTACCACCTGCTTGGAACCCGATCATTAGCACAACCAAGCGAGGGAAGAACACTAGCAAGACTCCAGATAACATTAGCTCTTTTTGTACATAGCAAATATTAAACGCAAATGTAACTTAAAATTTTGTGAAGGTAGTTAGTATTAATAATTTTATAGTACTGTATAATGACAAATAACACCTCAGTCTTCCCGTGACCATGATAACTGAAAAGTTTTCGAAACGTCGGGCTTTAAAAAATAATGTAATAATACGCGATTAAAATATCCGAAAATCAAAAGTTGTTTCAATTATAATGTGCAATCGTGAAAATCTTAGAAAATACTAACTTGTTTGTGTTTGTTTGTTTTATTATTACTAAATGATACTATTTTACCACCAAGCACAAGAAACAAATAAAAAAAACTTTTTTATTTTATTTTTGACACAATAACACTTACTATATTAAGCAACCGTGATATTTCCATTTCAATATTATATCCCAACTGACCCTTATCAAATCACAAGAAAATAAGACTGTCTCCTTTTCGTGTTAATTATAAAGCCTTTTCGTGTCACTGAAACCCTTAAATATAGGCAATAGAATACCAATTTTATTTTTGAATATAACTCAAACTTTCACGTCGTATATGCCTGAAAGGATTGGTAGAGGTACTTATACTTCTAAACGTTACGTTGCATTATTTTACATTACATTTATTTATTATTACCATCTTTTCCTCAATCAACTTCCAAAAGTGGCTGAGGAATTTCTCATTCTGAAGCTCTGGCTACCCCGTTAAAGGATTTATAGCGGTGAGTATGTGTATGTATGTATGTATTATTACCTGGTGTTCAGAGTACCTACGTTTTGCTTGGACAGTGGAGTCACGTGATAGCGGGCAGGCCTTTCGCTTATTCGGAATTTAAGCAAAGTAATACTAGAAACACAAGATTTTGTGCAATAGTCTTGTTTAGCTAATCTCCCACTTATACTTATATTGCTGTGTAGTGTCACCTCAAAATAGCACAACGCCATTAGAATTCATGGAAGATGACTTAGGGTATTGGGGCTGTTTAAGTGCGATTTGGTTGGAGACCCATCATCAAGAATATTTTATGTTACAATCCTTTCCCTAATTAACTTCCGGAATTGGCTAATTTCAAATTCAGAACTTCTGGCCACTCTTTTAGAAAAGTATTGTCGTGAGTGTATTAAATCACAAAAGGGGTCTACCAGGAGGCTAAAACTACCGTGGAATCAGCCTACTCAGCATTGTCGGTAAATTGTATGCAAAAGTATTGACTGAAAGAGTGATGAACGAAACGGATGAAAAAATATTGGTATCTGCAAGCAGGACCTCTAAAAGGAATGGGATGTATGGATCAAATCTGTTTGATAGAGTTGCATGAAAGTGATCATGGACTAAGAATGGGTGGATTTATCATTAAATGCCTCTTGGACGCTGACGATCAAGTGGTACTTGCAGCATTGATCTGTGGATGAGCTGCGCGAAAAAAGGGAATGAGGGTGAATGTGGATAAGAAACGGGAGTATGATAGAGTGCGTGATTAAGATCAATTGTAAGAAAGTGGAACAAGTGAGGGAGTTCGTATATCTGGGAAATTAGTTTACTAAGGATGAAAAGTGTGATTATGACATTGAAAGAAGAATGAAAAAGAGTAATGCGTGCGTGCGGTAATGGAGCAATGAATAGCCCAAATCGACTAGTTAATCGGTGTCTGAAAAGGCCCGAATGGCTGTGCTTCATGCTGTTCTTGTTTTTACACTTATGTATGGCAGCGAATGTTGGGTGTTGTAGAACAAGCATGAAAGTAGAGTAATGTAGTAGAATTCAGGTCCCTCAGAAAAGTTTGTGATTTAAAATTATACGATTGAGTGAGAAATAGCGTGATTCGTGATAGTTACAGTATAAAAGATGATATTGTAAAAGAAATAGAAAAAAGATTGAAGTTTGGGCACTTAGAGAGGATGTATAGTAAATTGGTAAAAGAGATTTAAAGAGGTAATGTAGATGGTAATGTTAGTAGAGGACGACTTCGGAGGACACATTTGGACCAAATAGCGAGTGTGCTTAAATAGGCAAGCCTCCGAAGTATGAAAAATAAACGAACAGTATGTATGAGGAGATCGATGGATGTGAACGAAGCTAGAGAGATTTGTGAGGATCGTACAAAGTGGCGATCGATAGTCTATCCATATGAGGCAGGAAATATATCAGTTGAGAAGTTGTACAGTACTTGTTGCTGTATTTACCATTGTATTGAAATAATTATTATAAAAATGTGCCCCAATCTTCGATTTTGCCGAAGATGACATTAATTAATTGTTGTTATTGTTATTTTAAATAAATACTGTGCTTTTGCGTGAAACTTATATTTTCCTAGCTTTAAGCGTTAAACACTTAAGGTCTTGTTATAAAGACACATCAAGGTATTGGTTGCCAGATGTTTTTCAATTCATTATTTACAAATTCATGTTTGTACTTAACTAATTATTAATAACTTTAAGGTAAGCAAAATTGAGATTATGGACTTAGGATGATGGCTGATATACTGTATATGTTACTTTTTAACTAAAAATATATATTTTGAGGCACAACTACCAAAATCAGTGTAATTTTCGCGGGAGGCCCTTAATTAATTACCATAAATCAGTTGAAATTTAATATTTTAAGCCAAAAACCAACTTTATATCAATAATAAAAATATCAAAAAATGTTAACGTCATAATCCACCTCAATTTGGCCTTTCATCGTTAATACTGGCACTTTGGCAAAATGTGACTAAGGATACCTTGCTTCCGATATACAAGTTGGTCTATGCAAAATTACTAAGTCAATCAATTCGCAATATAGGTTTTTTAAAAGGGCACGTAAACAGCACAAGTAATTATAATAATAATAATAATAATTTAAGTTATGTTAATTATGTTAATTATGTTAATTATGTTATTATGTTAGTATATATAATTTAGTATAAGTTTTGATGGTTGTGTCGATTGAAACAGCGAAACCGTAGTTGTTGTTTCGGTGTACACGATTAACCGCCGAAACCGTAGAGGGTGCGTCCTTGGCGCTTCAGGGCGTACACGACGTCCATGGCGGTGACGGTCTTCCTCTTGGCGTGCTCGGTGTAGGTGACGGCATCGCGGATCACGTTCTCTAGGAACACCTTCAACACACCGCGGGTCTCTTCGTAGATCAATCCGGAGATACGCTTCACACCGCCTCGGCGAGCCAGACGACGGATGGCGGGCTTGGTGATACCCTGGATGTTATCACGGAGTACTTTCCTGTGCCGCTTGGCTCCTCCTTTCCCCAGACCTTTTCCTCCCTTACCGCGACCAGTCATCTTGAGTTGATATGTGAGTTAGAAGAAAGACGAGAGTGAACAACGCTAGCGTGCGACCGCTACAGTTGTCCGATTCGTAATCTAAAATGGCGTAGGGATGTGAAATGGCGTAGGGATGTGAAATGGCGTAGGGATGTGACGACCCCACCGCCCATTGTTGGAATGGCATGATGACATGTTTACCAGCTTGCCATTCCAGCAATGCAAATAGTCAGCGCTTGAGTTTGTAGGTGTTGACCGTGTCTACAAACTGGTCTCAGCGCAAAAAAGAGTAATAACGGTCTCCCCGGGGCAAGTGAGCGAAACCCCGGGTGAATCTTCGCTCATCGTAAAATGCAAGAAGATATAAACGATGAGCGCATAGGGCCGCTCCCCAGGGGCTATCGCTGGGGCGCGTCTGGAGCTGGGGCTGGACGTGGCAGCATGCGGTCCCCCAGCCGCCGCAGACCGGCCCGACCACCTGGCCGGTCTGCGCGACCACCTCAGCCACCAGATGGCTTGGCATCGGTTGGGACTGGGGCAACTCAGTCCCAGCAGTCGGTGCCCGCCGCTGGTGGAGCTAGGCGCCGCATGGCATGGACGGTTGATATGAATAGAAATGCCATGCGGGCCTACCTTAGGGCCTCAGGATCGAGAACTGGGCGGACGGGTTATCGGGCAGCAATGTACCGCGAATTTCTGCGGCTGGAGCCCAATTTGACCGTCACAGAACAAAACCTCGCGGACCGAGTTCGGTATATACAGCGCTCAGAACTTTTTAGCACTAACGAACTCGAACAATTAAGACGCGAGGCTGTTCCCCCGCTAGACGAAGAGCCACCTTTACAGGTTCTCCCTCCAGTCCCTGAACGGGAAGTACGGAGGGAGCCAATTGCTAACCTGCCGGATGTGGGTGGTGCGGAAAGCGATTGGGGAACAGTCTCCCTGAATTTGGATTTGGTGAGGAGCGCACTCGAAGAGACGATCCGGAAATATCGCCAAGTGCCTCTCGAAAGGAGGCCAAGGCTGCCCCGAGTTCCTCTCAGCATCAAGGTTCGGGATGTCGTTGAGGCCGTCAATAACATGCTGCCCTCATTTTTAGAGAGCAGCATGGACCTTTGGGATACGGATTCAATTCTCTTTGGCGCCGCAATGACAGTTTGTCAATTTGTCGGCGTCAGGATGCCGCCAACAAGAGCTGGTGGCTCCCGCCAGGCTGGCAGTACTAGTCCCAGGACTAGAACTAGACCAGCCTGGATGAGGCGGATTGAAAGCCGTATCACAAGGGCCAGGGTCCTCATCGGCAAACTGACCAGCTTCAGATCGGGCAACAATAGGCCGAGGGTGGTGCGCTTCGTCAGGGAGGCATTCCCTGGTGAGAATGTCTTTGACAACTCACCGGAGTTTGCCTGTAGACTGGTGGAGCGCATCGATGATCTGAAGCAGAAGATCGCTGCTTGGGGTAAGCGAATTAGGCGATATTCTGAAAGGGTAAAGAGGTACCAACAGAATCGTCTCTTCATGAGTGACCAGAAGAAGTTCTACAGAACTTTGGAGCGTCCCGACGTGGTTACGACAGGTCAGCGACCGGAAAAAGCCGATGTAGTAGCCTTTTGGCGTGGGCTTTGGTCGCTGCCTGTTGATCACGAAGAGGGCCGATGGTTCGAGGCGGTCGAGGGAGCGTGCGAGCCCATAGCGCCCATGAACCCCGTCAACATATCCGAGGAGGATGTGGTGGCTGCGATCCGTAAGGCTCCGAACTGGAAAAGTCCGGGGCCGGACGGATTGCACCATTACTGGTTGAAGGGGTTCACGCGCTGTCACGCTACTCTCGCCCGTCAGTTCCAAAGCGCCCTCGAGAGTGGGACGCTCCCGAACTTCTTAACTACTGGGGTCACTCATTTAGCTCCAAAGAGCGATGCTACCGCGGATCCATCACAATACCGCCCCATTACTTGTCTTTGTACAATTTACAAGACCTTGACATCCGTTCTGAGCTCCAAGATTACTCAACACATTGTTGATAACAATGTGATATCTGGAGCTCAGAACGGATGTAGGGGCGGTAGTCGCGGTAGCAAGGAGCTGCTCCTCATCGACGCGGTCGTAGGCCAACTGGTCAAACGCAACCGTCGGAACTTCTCCGCTGGCTGGATAGACTACAGGAAGGCGTTCGATTCGGTACCTCATACATGGCTCATGAGGGTCCTCGAGCTGTACAAAATTGATAGTGCAGTTCGACACTTCCTCGGGCAATGTATGGGGTGCTGGAGAACGATCCTGAGTTTAGACGGTCAGCGGATGACGGACGCGGATGACCAAATTGATATAAGGCGAGGGATTTTCCAGGGCGATTGCCTGAGTCCAGTTTGGTTTTGCTTGGCCCTGAATCCTCTAAGCACACTCTTGGAGAATTCGGGGACAGGCTTTCAGTTTCGGAGAGGCGGACCACGCTTGCCTCATCTCCTTTACATGGATGACCTGAAGCTTTACGCCCCCACGGCTGACAGATTGGCGGAGCTACTGACGATCACTAACGATTTCAGTGGTTCCGTCAAGATGGAGCTCGGGGTCGATAAGTGTGCGGTCATCCATGTTGAGAAGGGGCATGTCGTGCACTCTGATGGTGTCGATGTCGGCACCAATCATTTGAGGGCACTCTCCGAGGCTGAAACATACCGGTATCTGGGCATGTCACAAACCATCGGTGTGAAGGTGGCAGACGTGAAACAGGGTGTTTGCGAGGAGTTTTATGAACGCCTGAAAAGTGTGCTTAATAGCTACTTGTCAGGCGTTAATAAGATCCGAGCCATTAACTCCTGGGTCATGCCTGTACTGATGTACACATTTGGCGTACTCAGGTGGACTCAGACCGAACTCGACGCTCTGGACAGACGAGTCCGCACGATGATGACCTCTCATCGAATGCATCATCCGAGGTCGTCGGTTATGAGATTGTATATCCCGCGGAAGTGTGGTGGTCGAGGCCTCTTGAGTGCCAAAACTATGCACAACCGCGAGGTATGCAGCCTCAGAAACTATTTTTTGACGATGACGGATGATAGTATTCGGGGAGAGGTGGTCGCTAGTGATAAAGGACTGACTCCCTTATCGTTGGCCTCACAGGATTGGCGAACCCCGGAGGTACTTAGCACCTCTGATCGGGAGTCCGTATGGAAAGAGAAGGAGCTGCACGGGAGGTTTTACAAGGTACTTCACGAACCTTTCGTGGACCGTAAAGCCTCCCTGCATTGGCTGCGTTTCGGGGACCTCTTTGGGGAAACCGAAGGTTTTGTATGTGCAATACAAGACCAGGTTATCAAGACGCGGAACTATCGGAAGTACATCCTAAAGGACGGTACCACAGACATCTGTCGAGCATGTGGCCGTCCCGGAGAGTCACTTAGGCATGTTATTTCCGGTTGTTCGGCTCTTGCTAACACTGAGTACTTGCACAGACACAACCAAGCAGCCAAAATCCTGCATCAGGAGCTCGCTCTGAAATACGGACTCTTGCAACAGAGGCTGCCGTATTACAAGTATCTGCCGGAGCCAATCCTAGAAAACGACCGTGCCAAAATCTATTGAGACCGATCCGTTATCACGGACAGGACTATTCTAGCGAATAAGCCTGATATCGTGGTATGGGAACGGTCGCAGTCGAGGGTATTTCTAGTGGATGTCACTATCCCTCATGACGAGGGTCTCGTGAAAGCCGACACCGAGAAGCGTCGGAAATATCTCGATCTGGCTCACGAGATCACCGACATGTGGGGTGTGACTTCGACAGAAATAATCCCAATTGTTTTGTCCGCGAACGGGTTAATTGCTACCAGCCTCGCGATCAACTTGAGGCGGTTGGATTTCTGTGGCGTGTCGGTTCCAGCACAGATGCAGAAAGCGGTGCTGCTCGATACGGCTCGGATCGTCCGTCGGTTCTTGAACCTGACTCCCTGACCCCGACCGACTGTGCTTTTGTTGGGGAGTACCGCCTCTCCCATTTTAAATTTATATTTTCTTTTTCGGCCATGGGAGAGGCGAGGAACTAAAAGTCATACCCAAAATAATAATACTCGTAAATAAAAAATGTATATTCAAGTAACAAAGACTCACATTAGTGTTAGTGAAGGCTTACATACTATGTTAGGAAAGACATAATATATTTACAAAGCCCTATCCTTTTTTACACAGGGAGCATGGAGGGCACAACAATGTCGCATATAGGGACAATCTAACCTCGCCCCGATCATACCTAGTATTGTGTTGGGGCTGTCCCGCACCCGGCGCACCAAGGAGACGCACCGCTTACGCATTGTCGCGTAAAAACAGTCTACGTGCGCGTCTGCGAACATCCCTGATGCGCTACAGAAGCGGGGCAGCCCCACCAACACCCGGAAACAATTATTAAATTGGATACGCAGGGCCCCGTATGCCCGTTGCGTATAATCACGCCACAGGCTGCAGGTGTAAAGTGACGCGCAGTAAGCTCTAAATAGCGTTACCTTAACCTCAACTGAACACCGTGCAAACCTGCGAGCGATCATATTTGCTCGGACAGACAAAGCCCTACGCTCTCTTTCAATATCGCAGTCATCCTTCAGATCATACGTCAGAACATGACCTAGGTACTTAAATGACTGCACCTGCTCTAAGCTAGCGCCATCCAACCTAATAGCTGGTACCTCACTAACATACCGCCCACGACCAGATCCAAATACCATGTACTGACTTTTCCGCGCATTATATTTTAAGCCGTGTTCAACTGCAAACGTCTCACATACATTGAGCATCCTACGCAAGCCACAAGGTGACGCACTCAGCAGCACCATGTCATCAGCGTAGCTCAAATTATTTACACAAACGTCGTCTATGCGACAACAACAACTTACCACTTAGGTTATTTATTTATTTCTCAACTAGCTTTTTGCCCGCGACTACGTCCGCGTGGACTACATTTTTTGCATCCGGTTTACATCCAAGTACCAAAACACTATCTTAATATCTGTTTTTTTTTTATATTTATATTCCCGTGGGCTTTGTAATAGATAATATAAATAACATTGAGGCTTTTAAAGTGATTATTGGGCGATGCAGTTGGAGATCCATTTGACTACCTTTTCCCCATTAAACTTCAAAAAGTGGATAAAGCATTAATCTCTGAAGCTGTGGCTACGCTTTTTTAGGGTTTATAGCATTTAGCATATACTCATGGATGATTGATAGCGGAATTTCCAATATTCCTTTTTGTAGTGTTTTCTTGCCATATATCAGTCAATCGCATCAAGTTTCAAATTTCTAGATACAGAAATGTATAAAATCTGTATACTAAATTTTAATCCCTTAGAGGGTGAGTTCCAAAAACACTTTTAATTGTTCATAAGAATCATGAGGTATTTTGTACCATACCATTTTGTACAAAGTTTCTATGTATAAAAATGAGAATATCTTTAGTAAGTATGCATAGCAGTTTAGCGATGCGGTATCGGCCCGTTGCTGCATCCTACACTAACCGTTGGTGATGTGTGAGATATTGCAGCCAATCAGTCATAAATGGCGGTACTAAATAAAATTGAGATATGTGCTATTATATACCAACTATGCATTCTGAGGCTTAAATAGAATATTAATTTATGCGTAAGTATAGCATAATATAGCTGTAAGAAAATTATTAGTTTAAAAATACTTAAAAAAAATAAAAGTTATAAAATATATTCTCAGACCTACCAAATGAATACGCAAAATTCATACAATATACTTTCAATTATCTTTATTCATACATATACGCATAGTTGAATGTGAAAAATAAGGATAAGTGCATCCTATTATTTTAACCTAACACAAAAGCAAAAAAAATACGCAAAAAGACTTTGACCACCCGGGATTCGAACCTGGGTTTTCCGTTCGTATAGTACTAACCAAACGGTATACCGCTACGCCACAAAGACGTTGGTGTAGGGTCCAAATTTTTGATAATCTATATATCTAGTAGGCATACTATTGACAAACAATTAAAATGACATTTATTTTGATGAAGATGGATGAAACCCTTATTTTTTCCAAAAAGACTATTAATTAAGAGTCTGATAAAGTCGTTCAATGAAAAATCGAATCGTGTAAGTATAGGGAACCATATAAAAGTTATGTTTTTAATGCTCCTGTGGGAACCCTTGCGAAATGCAGGATAAATTGTATCCTTTATGTTGGCCAGGTGTATAAGCTATATTCATACCAAATTTGATCAAGATCCGTCTGGTAGAATTAACGTGATGAATGGACATACAGACAGACAAACATAATTATTTTTTCAAAAAGTGCAAATTTGGCTTCAGTATCGAAAATTAATCGTATTACACCGGTTTTTATTTATTTTTCTTCAATGTACAGTTTTGACCTGGGTACAGCCTTATTATAGTATAGATAGAAGATAGATAGATAGAAAGAATATATTTACAACTAGTGGTCGCCCTGGCTTCGCACGGATAGTGTTAAATATATTTTACTGCTTACACCCTACGATATTCAGCGTGATGAAATATCCTATATCCTTCTCCTGGTTCTAAGCTACCTCTACATCAATTTTCAGCCAGATCAGTTCATCTGTTCTTGAGTTATAAATAGTGTAACTAACACGACTTTCTTTTATATATATAGACTAGTGGATCGTCCCAGCTTCGCACGGGTAGCGTTGTTTTTTTAAATATCTGAGGTTTCTTTTTTCAGTCACTGCTCAAGCATTGTGAAATTCAGCGCAATGTTATCAATTTATTAAATTTATAGCACTCCCTAAACAGTGTAGTTTGGTGATTTTGAATGCGCTTTAATGAACGGTTCAGTATTTCCGTTTAATAGCAAATTTTGGAATAAAGACTATGAAGTATTTAAAACAATCTAAAAAATAAATCATTACGTGGTGTAAGATGCAACTACTGGCGCCATCTAGTATAACATAACATAACATAAACGTTCACGCCGAATATCCCCGAAAGGGTATGCAGAGGTACTAATACTTCTGAACATCACGTGACTTTGTCACCTGGTGTACAGAGTACCCACGTTTTGCATGGACAGTGTACTCACGTGATAGGGGGCAGGCCTATCGCCGATTTTTACGAATACACTGTCACATGACTAAGTATAACTCAGCCATGGGGGTTTCCTCACGATGTTTTCCCTCACCGTTAACAACCATGATAAATTAACCACACATATGTCTTTAGAAAAGACAAATTGGTGTAGGCCCGACCCAGGATTTGAACTCTAGTCGTTTGCACGATAACCGAGTGTTCTACCCACTGGGCTATCACGGTTGCCATCTAGTATGTTATATGCAAATTAGTAAAGATTTGGTTTTGGTCACGGGCGCGATGACTTATTTTATGTATAATTTCGGGGTTTCTCTACCGATTTCTATGATTATTTTTTTATTGGATAGGTAATAATGTGACCTTTTTTAAATTAGGGATAAGTGAGAGGTTTACCAATCCGCCTGCCAAGCGTGGTGATTATGGCATTTTACTCTTATGGCTGCGACGAAAATCCAACGGCCCTCAATTCCCGGCAGTCCTGCCGGTCCTGGCCATTTTGGCAGCGGTCAGGGTCCCACCGGTAGGGCAGAGGGTGCTAAGAATCACCGGGTTAGAAACGGCTGCCAACACCAACTAGACCTGGCTACGTACAATGGACGCACACTGCGGACGGCGGAAAAGATGGAGGAACTCGAGGTGGAGCTTACCAAGATACGGTGGGATATCCTGGGACTATCAGAAGTCCGAAGAGAGGGGGAGGATACGATAGTCCTGGAATCCGGACACCTGCTCTACTTCAGAGAGGGAGACCATCAATCCCAAGGCGGCGTTGGCTTTCTCGTCAAAAAGTCTCTCATCAGCAGCATTGTGGAGATCAGCAGTGTGTCGAGCAGGGTAGCATACCTCATTATAAAACTTACTAAGAGATACTCTCTTAAGGTAGTTCAGGTTTATGCACCGACCTCGACTCACGCTGACACAGAAGTCGAAGCGGTATTCGAAGATATCTCCCGGGCTATCAACGATACCGCAAAGACTCACTACACGGTTGTTATGGGAGACTTCAACGCCAGAGTGGGAGTACAAGAATGCGACGAAACGAGGGTAGGTCCACATGGCATTGGCTGCAGGAACCAAAGGGGGCAAATGCTGGTAAACTTTCTCGAGCACCAGGGGTTGTATCTGATGAATACTTTCTTTCAGAAGCGGCCCCAAAGAAAGTGGACCTGGCGAAGCCCCGATGGTCGAACGGCGAACGAGATAGATTTCATTATGACGGATAAGCGGCACATATTTAGAGATGTCTCAGTGATTAGCAGGTTTAATACCGGAAGCGATCACCGACTTGTCAGAGGCACTCTAAGTATCAACTACAAGCTCGAGCGCAAACGTCTTATGAGATCTACTCTTCGCCCTAACCTGCGCCAATTGCTATCTGGGAGCGAGAACTTCCAAATGGACCTACAGAACCGTTTTGACTCGCTGGAAACCACAGAAGACGTTAACGAGAAGGCCAACCAGTTGATAGGAGCTCTACGTGAAGTGGGCCACAGACATTTTAAAACGCGGCGCGATGGCAAGGAGTCGAAGCTTTCCCAGGAGACTCTAGAGCTTATGAGACAAAGACGCGAACTGCCGTATACTCAAGAGCATTCGTCGCAGCATCGGGCTCTGTCCAAGCACATTAAAAAGCTGATTCGACGAGACCTCCGGAGCTTTAATACGCGCCTCATTGAAGAGGCCATAGAGCGAAACCGGGGGTCCAAAGTGTTCAGTCAGCAGCTTGGACGAAGCCAGCTGACGAAGCTTAAGAGGGAAGACGGCAGGATCGTTGTCTCGAAGCCGGAGCTTCTCCGTGAAGTTGAGAACTTCTACGGAAGGCTATATGCCAGTCATGCCGCACCACCTGAGGAACACGACACCGACCCCAGAGCTCCATTAACTCGCCACTTCACCGAAGATATCCCAGACGTCGACCTGGACGAGATAAGATCGGCCCTGAGACAGCTTAAAAACAGCAAAGCTCCGGGTGATGACGGGGTAACGACAGAGCTTCTAAGGGCAGGAGGTACACCTGTACTGAGAGCCCTGAAAGATCTGTTTAACAACGTCATCTACAGTGGAACTATTCCGGAGGCGTGGAGCGAGAGCGTCGTGGTCTTGTTCTTCAAAAAAGGAGATAAAACCCTTCTCAAGAACTACAGACCGATCGCGCTCTTGAGTCACGTATATAAGCTGTTCTCACGGGTCATCTCGAATCGTCTTGCCCAGAGATTCGACGAGTTCCAGCCCGTGGAGCAGGCTGGGTTTCGAAAAGGCTTTAGCACCGTAGACCACATCCACACAGTACGGCAGATTATACAGAAAACCGAAGAGTATAATCAGCCGCTGTGTCTAGCATTCGTGGACTATGAAAAAGCCTTCGACTCCATCGAAACCTGGGCTGTTCTACAATCCTTACAGCGTTGCCGAATCGACTGGCGCTACATTGAGGTGTTGAGACACTTGTACAATGCTGCGACCATGACCGTCCAAGTACAGGATCAAAAGACGGAACCCATCCAACTGCAGCGAGGGGTGAGACAGGGGGATGTCATATCCCCGAAACTGTTCACGAATGCGTTGGAGGACGTCTTCAAGATGATGAACTGGAACGGAAAAGGTATATGTGTCAACGGCGAGTACATCTCACACCTCAGGTTTGCGGACGACATAGTCGTTATGGCAGAAACGCTGGAGGATCTCGGCGGGATGATTAGTAGCCTAAACTCAGCCTCTCGGCGGGTGGGGCTTGGCATGAACTTGGACAAGACGAAAATCATGTTCAATCGTCTTGTTCAGCCAAGACCAGTTCTTGTCGAGGGAGCAGAGCTCGAAGTTGTGCCGGAGTACGTCTACCTAGGTCAGACGCTACGACTCGGTAGAAACAACTTCGACAAAGAGGCTGCATGACGCATCCAGCTGGGCTGGGCTGCTTTTGGAAAACTTCGGCATATCTTCTCCTCGGCCATCCCACAATGTCTGAAGACTAAGGTTTTCAACCAGTGCGTCCTGCCAGTGTTAACGTATGGTGCGGAAACGTGGACACTCACGGCTGGACTAGTCCACCAATTCAAAGTCACTCAAAGAGCGATGGAGCGAGCTATGCTCGGCATCACTCTGTTGGATCGCATCAGAAATGACGTGATCCGACAGAGAACGAAAGTGGCCGACGTAGCTCATCGGATTAGCAAATTGAAGTGGCAGTGGGCTGGTCACATCTGCCGAAGAACCGATAACCGCTGGGGAAGACGAGTTCTTGAGTGGAGACCACGCACTGGCAGACGCAGTGTGGGGCGCCCTCCAGCCCGCTGGACCGACGACCTAAAGCAGGTGGCCGGGAGTGGTTGGATGAGGCTGGCCGAGGATAGGAAGAGGTGGCGCGCCATGGGAGATGCCTATGTCCAGCAGTGGACGAGTGTGGGCTGATGATGAGAGGTTTACAAACGTAAGAGTAAACAAATATGATCAGAATGTTCCGAACTGCTAAGCTATCAGGAATTACACGTGTTATTGTGAGTCAACCGTAAAAGATAGACATAAACTGTTGAGCATTTTTTTTAGATAATTTTATGAAAAATATTTCCGTCATACATGATTTCTATGTGAGTTTAACCATTAAGGCTGCACACGCGACGGAAGCTTAAAAAATGGAGTAATTTCTCCCGTTTTCCCAAAATTTCCCAAAATTCCCCCTTTACTACTCGGTTGGAAAGTATACAAAAACCTGCCCAGGAGTATGAAGAATAATTGTACCAAGTTTCGTTAAAATCCGTCGAGTAGTTTTTGTTTCCATAAGGAACATACAAACCGACAGACAGACAGACAGACAAAAATTTTACTGATTGCATTTTTGGCATCAGTATCGATCCCTAATCACAACCTAATAGTTATTTTGAAAATATATTTCATGTACAGAATTGACCTCTCTACAGATTTATTATAAGTATAGATGTCAGGGATAACGGCGTAAACTATAGAGTTTGAGATATAAATCGGACGTGAAACATAAAAATCCATCGTTTGATAAAAACAGGCCAATTAACAACTAGGGTATTTTAGTCTAGGTCAATGAATCCACGTTGTAGGAAACAGGTCATTTAGCGGATTTGTAAAAATATATAAAACAGTGTTTTTAGTTCCATGGGTTTTCTGAAATATTTTATAGGGTTCTCAAGCGTGATAAACAAACTAAACTATACTTATCATATATATTTACCACATTGTTCTGTAGAGTCGGCTTAGAATAACACTACCTCATTTCTTCCCTAAGGTGATCCTAGGAGGCGACTAAGGGTATCGGGGCTTTTTAAGTTATTTTTGGGCGATTCGGTTTGCGACCCATCACCAAAAACCTTTGTTTTACAATCTTTTCCCCACTCAATTTCCAGAAGTGGATAAGGAATTTCTTATTCCAAAGCTCTGGCTGCCCCTTCTTAGGATTAACAGCCGTGAGTATATGTATGTATGTAATTGAATAATTAATTAATGAAATTAATACAAAATATTGTATTTTGTATTCTCTGCAATTTAACCATCCTCTTATAAAATCTTTTTTATTCTTCTCATGTTCGACCTCCTTTTTCGCAAATGTTTTCTATTTTGTACAGTAAAAGACCCAAAAATTACCATCAATTACATACATACATATCCTTACAGCTATAAATTCCTTAAAGGGGCAGGCAGAACTTCAGAATAATAATTCCTAACTAGGGATTGCAATTGCTGGATCCAGCATACAGCAATCCAGCTGGATCCAGCACCTTTTTATGCATGCTGGATCCAGCATACATCTTGATCCAGCGATGCGGATCCGCAAACGTATCAATTTCTATTGTTTAGTTTTGAGTTGCCGCCATTTCCGAATTGGCGCGGCAACGTTGCGGTTCTGTCACCATAGCACGTGCCGCATGAAAGGCAACGCTGCCCGCCCCCTTTCCCTCTTACCAACTGTACCGCTTATGTGTGTATGAGTTTGAGATAGAACTTAAAAAAGAGAAGGAGAACTTTAATAAACAAAAGCTAAGTGGTCAATTAGATTACGAAAAGATCCTGAAAAAAGAAATGAGCGTTTATGAGAGCGAAGGAGTGCGAGGTGAACATTCATCAATGGTTTTTGAGTATTTAATGACCTTGAAACCGACCAGTGTAGAGGCCGAAAGGGCATTCTCAGCAGCCGGCTTCATATTCAGTTCTGTGCGAAGCAGGTTGGGAGATAAGACAATAGATAAAATTTGTTTTCTAATGTCATGTCTTAAGTAGTCTCTTGTCGTCAGACTTAAAACTGCTTACTTATTCAAAGCTTTTTTGTTTGATACAAAAATACAATTGAAAATTAAAATAGTGATATTGTTACGGTCCTATTTTAAAAGAATGTTAATTAAGTTAATTTTAAAAGAATTTGTCAGACTGATTGCTACTGATTAGCCGTCTTATCATTAAACATAAGCGCAATTAATAATTTAGTGCTTACTTAGAAACATTATCTTAAATGTTATAAAATATAAGGTTATATGTTTGTTATTTAATTTTATGTTGAATATTTTGATCCCAAATTATCAAAAAACCAAGGCAAATTAATATAAGATATCACCAAATGAGTGGAAGATTTCAAAGATTATCGTAAGAAGTACAAATTAATAAAAAAAAAACTTTAAATTGTCGTCTTTTTATTGTCGTTCCACGCTTAGCTGGATCCGCGCTGGATCCAGCTGGATTCAGGTCAATCCAGCAAAAATTCCGCTGGATTGAAAACGCTGCTGGATTGCAATCCCTATTCCTAACCCACTTTTCGAAGTTAAGGGTATAAAAATTATTAAATAAAGGTTCTTGGTAATGGGACTCCAAAACCATACATACATACATATTCTCACACCGTTAGTTTCCATTGGGCTAGGCAGAGATTATCGATCGCCACTTTGTACGATCCTGGCTAAGCTCTCTGGCTTCGTTTACATCCATCAATCGTTTCATACATGCTCTTTTATTCTTCATACTTCGGACACCTGCCTTTTTGAGCACATTTTCTATTTGATGATCCAAATGTGTCTCCAAAAGCATCATCCAAAGCTAACTTAAAGCCCCAAAACTCTTAATAGCCTCTTACGATCATTCATGGACAGAAATTGGGTACTGTTATTCTAAGCTGATAGTATACAGATTAATGAAAATAATTAGATGTTTGAAAAGATCTTTTATTAGATTAATTGTTAAATCTCACTTTACTTACCCACTAATTGAATGATCAAAGCCTCATGAACCCTTTCACATAACATAACGCCTTTGAAAGGACTCCCTTTATTGGATTTGAATCCAATTCCCTGTATTCAGGTAGAAATATATTTACATACATACATATAGAATAGAATAGAATAACTCTTTATTGCACATCAAACACAAATTTACAAAAATAATAATATGATCAAACAGTTTACAGTGAGGTACAATTGGCGGTCTTATCGCTAAAAGCGGTCTCTTCCAGACAACCTTTGGAAGATGAGATCGATAAATTAATTATCATTATTATAATTATTATTAATAATTATTATATACTTACGGCCATAAATCCCAAAAAGTGGTAGCCAGAGCTTTAGAGGTAGAAGCTCCTTTGCCATATTTGGAAGGTAATAGGG
This sequence comes from Bedellia somnulentella, assembly GCA_963576735.1. Classification (NCBI taxonomy): domain Eukaryota; kingdom Metazoa; phylum Arthropoda; class Insecta; order Lepidoptera; family Bedelliidae; genus Bedellia; species Bedellia somnulentella. The sequence continues at coordinate 18,494,774 of OY755172.1, forward strand.
GACATGATGGTAAAAATAAAGTATTGTTGGTGATGGGTCTCCAAACGCACCGCCCAAAAACTACTTCAAGAACCCCGTACCATTAATCGCCTCTTACGACACCCGTGTGAAGAAAGGGGTAATCATATAATAATAAAGTGGTAGTCATATAATCTATACTTATAATAAATCTGTAGAGAGGTCAATTCTGTACATGAAATATATTTTCAAAATAACTATCAGGTGGTGATTAGGGATCGATACTGATGCCAAAAATGCAATCAGTAAAATTTTTGTCTGTCTGTCTGTCTGTCTGTCTGTCTGTCTGTCTGTCTGTCTGTCTGTCGGTTTGTATGTTCCTTATGGAAACAAAAACCACTCGACGGATTTTAACGAAACTTGGTACAATTATTCTCCAAACTCCTGGGCAGGTTTTCGTATACTTTCCAGCAGAGTAGTAAAGGGGAATTTTGGGAAATTTTGGGAAAACGGGAGAAGTTACTCCATTTTTTAAGCTTCCGTCACGTGTGCAGCCTTAATGGTTAAACTTACATAGAAATCATGTATGACGGAAATATTCTTCATAAAATAACCTAAAAAAAATGCTCAACAATTTATGTCTATCTCTTACGGTTGTCTCACAATAACACGTGTAATTCCTGATAGCTTAGCAGTTTGGAACATTCTGATTATATTTGTTTACTCTTACGTTTGTAAACTTCTCACTCATGCCTTATTTAAAAAAGGTAACAATATTACCTATTCAATAAAAAAAGAATCATAGAAATCGGTAGAGAAACACCGAAATTATACATAAAATAAGCCATCGCGCCCGTGACCAAAACCGAATCGTTACTAATAGTAGTTGCATCCTACAACACGTAATGATTTATTTTTTAGATTGTTATAAATACTTCATAGCGTTTTATTCCAAAATTTGCTATTAAACGGAAAAACTGAACCGTTCATTAAAGCGCATTCAAAATCACCAAACTACACTGTTTAGGGAGTGTTTTATAAATATTAAATTTAATAAATTGAAAACATTGCGCTGAATTTCACAATGCTTGAGCAGTGACTGAAGAAAGAAACCTCAGATATTTAAAAAAACAGCGCTACCCGTGCGAAGCTGGGACGATCTACTAGTAATAAATAATAATAAAAAAAAGTAAAAGAAGTAAAACTTACACACGCATCTTGTCTACAAGTTGATGCATTAGACACTTCGATTTTGGGTATATATAGATCCCCATCTAATAAAAATGCAGAACCATTTATAAAATCTTTGTAACAAAATTTTGCTTCTCTTACAGCTAAAAGTCTCGTTGTATCTGGTGATATAAATATTATCATACATACATACATACATATACTCACGGCTATAAATCCCTAGAAGGGGTAGTCAGAGCTAAGGAACTAGAAATTCCTCAGCCACTTTTGGAAAGTTGAGTGGGGAAAAGATGGCATACTAAAGGTTGTTGGTGATGGGTCTCCAATCGCATCGCCCAAAAACCCTTGAAAACCCGAATACCGTTAGTCGCCTCTTACGTACACCCACCGGCAGAAAAGGGGGTAGTATTATTCTAAGCCGACACTACACAGCATCGCCGACACTACACAACATAAACATTAACATACGACTTAAAGATAAGAAACCTACATAGGAACGCAACAAACGTATGTTTTATTTAAATATGTTATCTGGATTTGGAATATTTGCAGGTCATACTTTTAAAACAAATTATAAAAACTGTTTAGATCACATGATGATCAAATTGAATTGGTCTAAAATACCTAGCCTCCATAGTTGTACTAGAAACAAGTATAACAGATCATAAAACAGTTTTTCTTGTTATTTCTAAAATAAAACTAGTACAAAAATTGATTTCGAACATGCTTTACAATGTTTAAAAGGTAGCAAAATTGAAGAATTACTGAAGTGTGATAACCCGGATATTATAATTGAGCGCTTAATGCATAAAATCACCTCCAATCTTGAAAAAAGAACCGCTACCAGCAAAGTACCTCGTTCTAAAAGAGCCATTAAGCCCTGGATTACTCCTGGCATACTTAAATGTATAAATAACCTAAATAAACTACAGAAAAAAATAAAAAAAAACCTGAAAATTACTTAAACATGATACAGGAACTACTGCAATAACTTAATTAAAAAAATAAAAAGCACCTTTGAAAGAGATCTACTGTTAAAATCGTTGAACAATAATAAAACCCCGTGGAAATAAATTATAAGTATTACATACACTAGTAAAATCAATAAACAACCCACTGAGCTACTAAATATAAAACCATCAAATAATGAATCAGTTAACTGCGTAAACAAACATTTTGCAAACGTAGGTAAAACATTAGCCGAAAAATTTCATTATAATTCTGACGCGCAGCTCGCCGATAGTCTAAACAACATTCCACTCCAATCTAATAGTTTAGTCTTAAAGCCGACAGATTATGAGGAAGTTAATAGTGTGCTTATGAGCCTCAAAACCAAGAGCGTACCCGGATGGGATAAAATACCTATATCTTTCTTAAAGCTGGCAAAGAATGAATTAGTCCCAATCTTAACCTATTTTACAAATGTTTGCTTCTCAATAGGTGTCTTTCCACGCTCATTAAAGAAGTCCATTATTACACCAGTGTATAAGAAGGGTGACAGGGACGATGTCAGTAATTACCGACCTATATCTGTGCTACCCGCCATCTCCAAATTGGTATAGAAGTTAATAAATATAAGACTATTAAACTATTTGTACAAATATGAAATTCTCTCTCCTAATCAATTTTGCTTCAGGCGTAATAAGTCAACTGAAGACGCAGTAATAGGATTGAGTACGTTGGTGTCGCAGTCACTCGATAAGGGAGAAAAATGTATCTCGGTATTCCTTGATTTGAAAAATGCCTTTGATGCCGTCTCTGTCCCCGTTCTTGTACGAAAACTGGAAAGACTAGGAGTAAGGAGTATAGCACTTGATCAACTTAAAGACTATGTTAGTAATAGACAGCAAGCAGTAAAAATAGATAATGTTATTAGTGATTTTCAAGAAATCACGTACGGTGTGCCCCAGGGAAGTGTTTTTGGTCCCACACTTTTTCTGACTTATATCAACGACCTGTGTAATAAGAATATTAAAAATGGAAAAATATTTACATATGCAGATGACACAGCAATTGTTTTTACTGGCTCCACATGGAGCGAAGTTTGATCTAATACAGAGAGAGGACTGAGGGAGGTGGCACAATGAGTAATAATCTATTAACACTTAATACTTTAAAATCCAACTACATTTGTTTTGGCATTGATAAAAAAAAACCAACCTGATGATGATTTTCATATAATAATACAAAATTGTGTCGGTGACCCCACACTCTCTAGCACATCATGTATTGTTCTAGAATTGAAAGAGTGAAAGAAGTTAAATACTTGGGTGTTGTGTTGGACCAGAGGTTATCCTGGCGTATTCTCATCTAGAGCATGTCATTAACAGGGTAAGGAAACTATCCTGGGTATTCAAGTCATTGCATTATGTAGTACCTAGAGTACAAGATTCCACAAATAACCTCTTGAATTATGTTTACACTTCCTTAGTGCAATCTGTGTTGGTGTATTGCATAACAGTTTGGGGTGGTTGTACCAAAACATATCTAATAGACTTAGAGAGAGCGCAGAGATCTTTAATCAAAATAATGTATTTTAAAACTACTTTGTTCTCAACCACATCTCTTTATAAAAAATGCGAACTTCTGTCAATAAGGCAATTATATATTTTAACTTGTTGCCTAAAAAAGCATAAAACATTAGAAAAATATGAATCAAACAATTCTCGTAGAAGGAAAGATATTGTTGCAACCATCCCTAGAACGAAAACCAGCTTTGCACAAAGGCAATGTTACGTAAGATCTTCAATGTTATACAATAAGATTAATAGAGATCTAAACATTTATGATAAACTAGCTTTTTGCCCGCGACTTCGTCCGCGTGGACTACATTTTTTGCATCCGATTTACATCCAAAACACCTAAACACTATCACAACTTCTGTTTTTTTATACTTATATTCCCGCGGGCGTTGTAAAGAATATAAAGGACATTGAGGCTTTTTAAGTGATTGTTGGGCGATGCAGTTGGTAACCCATCACTAACAACCCTTATTTAACTATCTTTTCCCTAATCTATTTCCAAAAGTGGATGAAGAATTACTATCTCTGAAGCTATGGCTACCCTTTTATAAGATTTGTGCCCGTTAATATATACTCATTAATGATGGATAGATGAATTTTATAAATTCAATCGCACCATGTATTATGTTTCTAGATAAATAAATTACAAAAATCTCTATATTAACTTTCATTTGCTATTTCACAAAATCCTTTTTAATTGTTCAGAAAAATCATGAACAAACCATTTTGTACCAAGTTTCTATGTTCAGAAATAAGAATATCTTCGAAAACTTATACCACTATTGAACATAAATACAATAAATCAATGTACACCGCCATCTAGTTGAATCAGTAGGAAACTCCAACATACTTCGTCAATACTTCCACAAATATTTTTCATGTAAATGAAGAAATGAAGAGGTAAAGTATTAAAAGTTTATACATACATAATATACTCACAACCATAAATAAAATAAAAAGGAAAGAAATATTGTGAAGTGATTGTTGGGCGATACAGTTGGAGACCCATTTGACTACCTTTTCCCCATTCAACTTCCAAAAGTGGATAGAGAATTACTATCTCTGAAGCTGTGGCTACCCTTTTTTGGGATTTATAGCCGTTAGTCATGATTGATTGATGGATGAATTTTATAAATTCCTTTTTGTAGTGGTTATATCAGTCAATCAGATCAAGTTTCAAATTTCTAATACAGTGTATTTATAGATCAAAAATCTGTATACTATATTTCAATCCCTTAGGGGATGAGTTCCAAAAAACCTTTTTAATTGTTCATATGAATCATGAAACAAACCATTTTATAGAAAATAGTAAAAAAAGACAAAAGCTATAAACATATTCTCAAACCTACCAAATGAATACGCAAAATTCATACAATATACTTTCAATTATCTTTATTCATACATATTCGCATAGTTGAATGTGAAAAAGAAGGATTAGTGCATCCTATTATTCTAACCTAACACAAAAGCAAAAAAGTCACAAAAAGACTTTAATCACCCGGGATTCGAACTTGGGTCATCCGTTAGTTTAGTTTTAACCAATCGGTATACAGCTACGCCACAAAAACATTAGTAATGATGTCAAATTTGTGATATGGTATATATCTAGTAGCCATACTATTGACAAACAATGAAATACATACATACATATACTCACGGCAATAAATCCCAAGAAGGGGTAGCCAGAGCTAAGGAACTTGAAGTTCCTCAGCCATTTTTGGAAGTTGCGTCAGGAAAAGATAGTCAAATAAAGGTTGTTGGTGATGGGTCTCCAACCACATCGCCCAAAAATCCCTTAAAAGCCCCAATACCGTTAGTCGCCTCTTACGTACACCCACCGGGAGAAATGGGGTAGTGTTATTCTAAGCCGACACTACACAGCTATTCATTAAATGGACATTTATTTTGATGAAAATGGATAAAACCCTTATTTTTTTCAAAAACACTATTAATAAAGATTCTGATAAAGTCGGTCAATGAAAAAAATAATCGTGTAAATATGGGGAGCAATAAGTTGGTGATGTATTCATTATCAAGAGATTACAATCACCGGCCAAAAGATGGCGATACTGAATTAAAATTGAGATATTTACTATTATTTACAAACTATGCATTCTGAGGCTGGCCAATAGATGGCGGTACTGAATTAAAATTGAGATATTTACTATTATTTACAAACAAACTATGCATTCTAAGGCTTAAACAGAATATTAATTTATGCGTAAGTAAAGTATAATATATCTATGAGAATATTAGTTAAAAATAGTTAAATTAATAAAAGTTATAAACATTTTCTCAAACCTACCAAATGAATACACAAAATTCATACAATATGCTTTCAATTATCTTTATTCATACATATTCGTATAGTTGAATGTGAAAAAGAAGGATTAGTGCATCATTTTATTCTATCCTAACACAAAAGCAAAAAAAATACGCAAAAAGACTATGATCACCCGGAATTCAAACCTGGGTCTTTCGTACTTAGTGTTTACCAAACGGTATACCGCTACGCCACGCAGACATTTGTGTAAGTCTCAAATTTGTGATATCCTATATATTTAGTAGTCATACTATTGACAAACAATTAAATGGACAATTATTTTGATGAAAATGGATGATACCCTTATTTTTTCCAAAAAAGAAGAGTCCGATAAAGTCGGTCGATGAAAAAATTAATCGTGTAAATATGGGGAACCATATAAAAGTTATGTTTTTTTATGCTCCTGTGGGAACCCTTGCGAAATCCGGGATAAATTATATCCTATATGATGGCCAGGTGTATAACCTACATTCATGCCAAATTTGATCCAGATCGGTCGGGTAGAATTAACGTGATGAACGGACATACAGACAGACAGACAGACAGACAGACAGACAGTCATTTTTTTCAAAAATAGCAAATTTGGCTTCAGTATCAAAAATAAAACATATTCCACCGGGTTTTTATTTTTTTTTCTTTAATGTACAGTTTTGACCTCGTTACAGTCTTATTATAGTATAGATTATATCCCACCAAAAACATTAAATGTAAAAAAATGCCAAGTCTCTCGATGCAGTCTTTCCATCGTAAAAAGTTTTGAGATCTCATAGAAGCCAAGTCCTATTCAACATATTTCGTAGTTATAAATCAACATTTAGTAATTGTATCAATAGTTTTCTTTATATTATAATTATAGTGACTTGGCAATGAGCACAAGAAGAAACAAATAAAACGGCATACTCGTATTTGGAGGAGTTGAAAGTTACACACACCGCATGCGTACCTAAACATTAATATCACAAAATTAATTTTCTTTTGGTTTATCCGTGTCGTCCCAACCGAATTTCGGCAACGGCAGTCAGTCTTAGTGCACTCTCGATTCATTTACTTTTATAAAGCGATGGCCCGTAAGGTATTCTTAATTATTGTATTGGAGCATGTAGTCGGTAGTGACCATCATGATTCACACATAACAAATAATCTGATCACTGGTCTCGTCAGTAACATTTGCATATAATTCCAGGCAGCAAGCAGCTTTTAATTTGTGCTCATTGCCAAGTCACTATAATTATAATATAAAGAAAACTATTGATACAATTACTAAAGGTTGATTTATAACTACGAAATATTTTGAATAGGACTTGGCTTCTATGAGATCTCAAAACTTTTTACGATGGAAAGACTGCATCGAGAGACTTGGCATTTTTTTACATTTAATGTTTTTGGTGGGATCTCATTTATTTTTTGTAAGTGTATTTCTTTCTTTTACTTTTAGGTGACCTCACAATTTCTTGGACGTCAGCTACTGCTTTGCTTAGAACCCATTCTCTGTCTCTATCTCTTTTGTTTCTTCTCTGAGGCTTCGTTACTTCTAAGGTAGACAAGTCTGGGCGATATATACTTCGGAGTCGATTATATTCAGCTATTGCTGTCTCCTGAGCTTTGATACTACTAAAATTCCCTTATCGTTTGACGACTGAAAACTCCCATACATGCTGTATGACAACGAATGAAATAAACACGACCCATCTCCAGGAATAGAGATGACTCTGTGTGGACAAAGGTCGCCATTAGCTACGTCCACACTGTGCCTTTTCATCTTCAACTTTCGTCTTCATCTTTCTATTCAACTATCAATTGACGCTTACAATAAGTGAATGCGTTAATTGAAACCAACACCATACTTTATTCGTAGTTTGAGTTTCTGTTGGAAACATGTGCGACGACAATATTTTACCTGGGGGAATATATGCAGCTTACTTGGTCATAAGAAATTCCAGAAAAAAAAACCATCGTTCCTCTTTACTTTATTCGTGTAAAGTTTATTGTTAGGATCCCAAAGTTGTGGAAAGCTTCTGTAATCTTCAAAAAAACTTAATGTTAAATCTTTTTCTTCGTCCACCATCTTGTTGTTGAACACTATGACGCACAGAAATCCACCCGACTCCGGATAACTTGCAACACAGCGCGCGCTCCGCTTTCAACTGTCATCGCGCATGCATTAAGGGCATGCCTCACGTGCGCTGTTGACTGCGCTATGACGCATGCCCTTATTGAACAAAAAAAGGCACAGTGTGGACGTAGCTATTTATGTACAATATTTCACGTTCCATTACACTATATTTACAATTACTTCTATAACAATAGGGCTTAAACTTATATATATATGCAAACTAAATAGAACTAAACTAACTAACAAATAACTAACTAAATAAATATATATATCTACTAACTTACAAACTATAACTAAACTAAACTAAATAACACGTAAAGTTCTCCGAATATCAATTATCACTACAATATTTTTTAGTTTCGAAATGGGTTTTCATTGACAGATGTATCAAATGAATATTATCGAATTATTTTGAAGTACTACTTACACTGCGCTTTGTAACGAAACCATAGAGCGATTCAGACAGGTACAACGCCATCTATCGAGCGCTCATACAATATTTATCGCAATACAATGGAGTTTTAGCTTTATTAATTTAATGAACTTTATGTATTAATTTGTATTAATGATAGTCTATGTATTACATTTATATTATTCTTTTCTATTCTATGTATGTATTCATCCAATTGAATAGGTACTTGAACAACGAACAAAGTTAACAATGCAGTCAAAATCCATACATAATGTTCTTGCCAAACCGCAAATATAAAATTGTTTTCTATGGCATATAATTTTTTAATGTTTTTATAATTTTTCCTTTATATGTGGCTAATGACCTATCTTGGTGCAAAATTTGAAGTTTCTAAGTCTGCTAGAAGTACCTTAGATTTTTGATGATCTGTCAGTGAGTCAGTGAGTGACAAAATGGTGTAACTTTGATCGACCGTAACTCCTAAACTATTAATTCATTTGGCGTGTAATTTCGAACTTAAGCTTGTTCTAATGCCTACTATTATTCACCGAAAACCTAAACTCCTAGCTTTGTCCACGTCGAAGATATAGGGGGGGCGAAACAGCCGCGAACCGCTTCGAGAAAAGATGGTACGGCCGTGCCCGTTTTGCTCGAGACTTGGCAGGGGCACTGCCGTGCCCCCAGATAATTAATTCAAAGTGAATATGAACAAGTGAACTAAATGGCTGAAACTAAAAACTTATAAGGAAACAGAGGCTATACTAGAAATAATAAATTAAATATGAATACTTTTCAAATAATATAACTATTTCTATTATTTATCCACATATGCACACACACACAGACATACGCACACTCACACGCCCACATACTCGCACGCACATACATGCACACACATACACACACGCACATTTAAAATCGTTTGTTATCTAACTTTATATTATAATAAAATATAATAATAGTAGCTTTCTGTATTAACTAACCTAGGCGTAAGGAAGATAAAATAACATACATACATACATATGCTCACGGCTATAAATTCCTAGAAGGAGTAGCAAGAGCTAAGGAATTGGAAATTCCTCAGCCACGTTTGGAAATTTTAGTGGGGAAAAGATGGTAAAATAAAGGTTTTCGGTGATGGGTCTCCAACCACATCGCCCAAAAATCCCACCGGAAGAAATGGGGTAGTGCTATGTCGACACTACACAGCAAATTTTAATTTATGGTATGTCATGATTTTTGAGCATTATTTTTCATTATTTCCTCTCATGTTTTCTATGGAAGAGCGGGGTGTTCTAACACAGGCTTTATGCTTAAAAGAAGACCCCAACAAATTGTTTGCAAATACTTGTTTTTTCAAATAAAGGAATTTGGTTTTTTTTTTTTTTAATATTCTAAGACGGCGAAAGGGCTCTTTTTATTTGATTTGAATCCAAATCTCTGTATTGAAAGTAAAACAGTATTTGTCATCATTTTTATAATAGTATCGTTCATTTTAAAAGTTATTTCAACTGAGTTGGTAATAGCCTGTTGTCACATATTTCTTGTCCGCTCGAAATTGAACACATGAATTTTATTCAAGCGAAATTTATACTTCGGACACCCAATTTTTTATCAACGACTTACGATTTATTATTTGGTTTTTTATTACATAACATAAACGTTCACGCCGAATATCCCCGAAGGGGTTGGCAGAGGTACTAATACTTCTGAACATCACGTGACTTTGTCACCTGGTGTTCAGAGTACCCACGTTTTGCATGGACAGTGTACTCACGTGATAGGGGGCAGGCCTATCGCCGTTTTGTACGAATACACTGTCACATGACTAAGTACAACTCAGCCATGTGGGTTTCCTCACGATGTTTTCCCTCACCGTTAACAACCATGATAAATGAACCACACATATGTCTTTAGAAAAGAAAAATTGGTGTAGGCCCGACCCAGGATTTGAACACTAGTCGTTTGCACGATAACCGAGTGTTCTACCCACTGGGCTATCACGGTTGCTTTTTATTGTATTTAAGTAAATGATATGTAAGATGTTGTTTGACATATTATTATTTATGTTTTGCGTGTGCCGATTTTACACTGCTTGATTTTCTTCAGCATTCATACATCATAATTTTGAATAGTTCCTTTATAATCCTTTCCATTAATTTATTACCTCACTCATAGTTCTAGAAAATTTGCTTAACATCTGGTCAACAAATCTGTTTCTTTACATAACAGAATCCCATAAGCGATAGTTAAAAGGAATAAGATCAGGACTAGCAGGGAACATATCTTTAGAGGCCCCCTTTAAGATAAATACAAATATGCATACATATACTCACGGCCATAAATCCGAAATAGGGGTAGCCAGAGCTTTAGAGCTAGAAACGTCTCAGCCACATTGACGGGGAGCAGATGGTAGAAATAAAGTATCGCTGGTGATGGGTTTCCAACCGCATAGTTCAAAAACCACTTGAAAAAGCTCCATAGGCTAAGTCACCTCTTACGATACCCTTGGGTAAAAAGGGGTTAGTGACATTCTAAGCAGCACTACACGGAACGTCTTTTAAAATCACGTGATAATTTGACATTGTTCTTTAGTGCTGTATAGCTGATACAGCTACTCTACTGTAGAAACTGGATAGTTTAAATACCCGTTGTCTACTAACTAACACAGTGTTACTTCGTGGCTTAATCTGTCTCTCTAGTCTGTTTACCTCTTTAGATGAACTTTCGTAGTTAGTTCTCACGGTTTAACACCATATTCACAAAAACGGAACTTTGTAACGCTTTAGTAAGAAAGCGTAAACTTATAAGTTTACTATTTTCATGGATTAGAAGTTTAAATTTGTAGAAGAAATCAAGAATACTTTTTTGGGGGTCACAAACATTCACTTAGTCTACTTATTATGTAGTTTAAAATATATAACCGTTTTCATAAAACAAAAATATTAACCCGTATGTCCAACTTTCAACGCTCTACTGTAATATCAAATAGATCTTGTTACAGAACCTTCTCGAAAAGATAAACAACCTATCTCTCTAGCTGATATCAAGTTGTTTTAGTCAATTGATGTAGTTTATGGTAAGAAATACATATACTCACGGTTTTAAATTCCAAAAAAAAAGAACTTTAAAATTGATAACTCATCAGTCACTCAGCCGTCAGCCGTGTAGTGCCGGCTTAGAATGTCGCTACCCCTTTCTACCCACGGGTGTCGTAAGAGGCGACTCAGGGTATTGAAGGCTTTTTTTTGGATTTTAGGGCGATGCAGTTGGAGACCCATCACCAAAAACCTTTATTTTTACCATCTTTTCCCCACTCAACTTCCAAAAGTGGCTGAGGAATTTATAATTTCTTAGCTCTGGCTACCCCTTCTAGGGAAATATAGCCGTGAGTTTATGTTTGTCATCACTATCAGCCACTTTTCGAAAAGATTGTAAGTCTCCAGCCATATCAATCAAGTGTAACGTAAAAAGCAACGGCAAAAAAAGTTAGTGCGCCGATACCAGACTGGTAATATTTATACAAAACGTAAATCAAAGGCTTTTGAAATACAGCAATGGTATAGCAAATGTATTGATTCTACAAAAATCTCATTTTTATTCAAGGTTAATTTGAAATTTGTTAGCAAACTTCAATTAGATGAAGTAATTATATCTGAATAGCAGAAGAGAATAGCCCAATTATGCCGACACAAAAATGGAGGTTTAACTAATTAAGGCGATGAGTTTAACAATTCCATTAGGCTTCCTAGTGTAATTTACTTGGGCGTAAAATACTTGAGGTTGAACTTTTCTGGTATGAACATTTTTGTAATTATAATTAGGAGATGGCCAACTTTTGGAAGCAGCACAAATTTCTGGTTTTCGGAATTCCTATTTAGAAGTTTTTGAATGTTCGTCGTTTTCATTATTTTTTCTGTCGTCTCTATAAATGACATAATTTTACTAAAATCAAAAGACATTAATTCCATCATAGCAATTGTTATTGACGTTGAGTACCTAAGCTTTATTTGGCTTAGGTGGCCGTTTAAGGGCAGACGAGAGCCCTTCATTGAGGATATATACATACTTATTTTCAGCTATGACGAAGATCATATGGTCATCAGTAGGGTTAAACTTTGGGCTGAGATTCTATGGACAATGGCCATCATGACTGGATTTTGCCATGTAATAGTGTACCTTTAAGTGGGCGATGGGTCTAGCACCTGTCACGTCGGTATGCATCTTTAATATAGTATGGTCAATTTATGTTATAATTCAAGGGAGTAAAATTCGTCATTAGATCCGAGGTGGTTTGAACGAAAGAACCGAGGGCGATAGATAGATAGAGGAAGATAGCTCAATTGGGTAGAACACCGGTTATCGTGCAAGCGACTAGTGTTTAAATCCCGGGCCGGGCCTACACCAATTTGTCTTTTCTAAAGACATATGTGTGGTTAATTTATCATGGTTGTTAGCAGAAACCCACATGGCTGGTTGTACTTAGTCATGTGACAGTGTATTCGTACAAAACGGCGATAGGCCTGCCCCCTATCACGTGAGTACACTGTCCATGCAAAACGTGGGTACTCTGAACACCAGGTGACAAAGTCACGTGGTGTTCAGAAGTATTAGTACCTCTGCCAACCCCTTCGGGGATATTCGGCGTGAAAGTTTATGTTATGTTTTACAACTTTTGACAATCAAAGCCTTAAAATAGTGCGGGTCCAATCACATCTGTCTTATACGACCTCCAAATTTGCAATGATGGGTGCCATGGCAAACAAATATTATAAATATAATTATTAGGTTATTGATGGATCAGCAAAACATTATGATATATGCTAGAATATAGTAAATTTAAGGTTCTGTCAACATTTTCCTAAAAATCTAAGAAATCTTATCTCCCGGGAATCGAACTCAAAACATTCTGTTCGTGACCAAAAAGCAGTAATCATTAAACCTCGGAGGAAGTAAGTAATTTAAATGCTGCAATTAGTTTTAATTAACCATTTTAGAATCCTTTTGAGTTCTTTCCTGAGAACGTTCAGCGCGAAGTTGAAAAAGCATTAGTAAATGCTACACTTAAAGTTGCAGAAGGGGTGTTCTTAAATACGACTCGCTTTTAAGTTTATCCTAACAATCTTTTGTTCCGGGGTAAAGTTGTAGTTGGACGAAATGAGATTCCGGTCGTTCAAAGTTTGAGTGCGAATTTCTTAATGACCTACCATTTTCTTTTACTAAAATGTTTTGGTTTTATCGGTACCGTTTTATCGAAGCGTTTAAGATCTGCGGCTTTTAAAGTGGTTGGTGGTTAACTTAGCATACATCTTTAATATTTTCAATACTCTGTACATATATACATACATCAATCACGCCATTAGTACCCATTGGAGTAGGCAGAGACTTTCAATCGTCACTTTGTAAGATCCTGACTAACCTCTCTAGCTTCGTTTACATCGATTAATCTTCTTTAATATGCTCTTTTATGCTATGTTTTACTAACTATATGATTGTTTTAGTATACTTAACATATAAAAAAATTCAAACTTGGATTGAAAAAGATCATAGCCTTGAAAAACGTGAAATCATCATTAAAACTAGACCATTTTTTTTAAAACATTGTGAAGAAACCCAACTAACGTAATTGCACTTAATAATTTGCTTATCATCGGTAAACAATTTATACATATACTCACGGCCATAAATCCTAAAAAGCGAAAGCCAGAGCTACAGAGCTAAAAACTCCTCAGCGACTTTGGAAGTTAAGAGGGAACAAGATGGTAAAAAATAATTATCCTTGGTGATGGGTCTCCAACTACATCGTACAAAAACCATTTAAAGAACCCCGTACCATTAATCGCCTCTTACGACACCCGTGGGAAGAAAGGGGTATTCATATAATAATAAAGTGGTAGTCATATAATAATAAAAATTAATAAAAAAAATAAAAGAAGTAAAACTTACATACGCATCATACATATACTCACGGCTATGAATCCCTTAAAGGGATAGCCAGAGCTAGGGAATTAGAAATTCTTGAGCCACTCTTAGAAGTTGCATGGGGAAAAGATGGTGAAATAAAGGTTGTTGGTGATGGGTCTCCAACCGCATCGCCCAAAAATCCCTTAAAAGCCCCAATACTGTTAGTCGCCTCTTACGTACACCCACCGGAAGAAATGGGGTAGTGCTATTCTAAGCCGACACAGCACTAAGATTACTTGTTAGATATCTTAGGTTTCAAGGAATTTTGCAGGCACAATCCTAAATTTGCTATATTCAAGCATACTCTTGCATAATTGTTTCGTTCAATCCATCTCGGATGTAATGACGAATTTTACTCCCTTGAATTATAACATAACATGACCATACTATACTAAAAATGCATACCGGCGTGACAGACGCTACATCGCTCACTTAAAGGTACACTGTTACATGGCCAAATCCAGTCATGATGGCCATTGTCCATAGATTCTCAACCCAAAGTTTAACCCCACTGATGACCATATGATTTTCGTCATAGCTGAAAATAAGTATGTATATGTCGCAGGAAAATCGTCAAACTCGTTAATTTACAAGTTTCCTAGGAAACTTGCAAGTTGACGGAACTCCGTCAAACAGCATGCGAATTTCTAACCTCATAGTTTTAGGAAACTTGTAAAATAACGGACTTACCTCAGGAAACTTGAAAGTGGAGATCATTTTTGACAAGTTTCCGAGTTTTGAATTCCTAAAGCTTCCTAATGGCTGCTATTGAAATTGTTAATAGAACCAGTTACTTATGCTGATTGGTTAAGAAGTGAGTTGA
This sequence comes from Bedellia somnulentella, assembly GCA_963576735.1. Classification (NCBI taxonomy): domain Eukaryota; kingdom Metazoa; phylum Arthropoda; class Insecta; order Lepidoptera; family Bedelliidae; genus Bedellia; species Bedellia somnulentella. Next base: position 18,510,080 of record OY755172.1, read on the forward strand.
GTAAAGAAAAAGCATGAATTTAAGGTAATGAAAATGTTTTAATATTTTTAAATATGAATGAGGAACTGACTTAAGAGCGTTTCAAAGAAGGGTTTCCTAGCCGTTAATCTTATTTAATAATAAACAAAAACTACGAATAATTGATAACGATAACGGATTTTAACAAAGTTTCCATTTTTTAATCAGCTTTCTGACTTGTTTTTCACTCACTCACATCACAGTAGCGAAGATGTATCTTGAGCTACAGAATTAGAAGGTGGCGGTGGGTGTGCATCCACTTCACCAAACAATCCCCTAAAAAGCCTTTGGTTTCCTCTTACGACAACCGCGGTACAAAATATTATGCATGCAGTAAATTGGTGAGAGTTTAATATCTTTCAAGTATCGATTAAGAATAGCACTAACATATTTCTGGCGGTAACCTATACGAACGGACGTCATTGTAGGTGACTAAAGGTTTTGAAGCTTTTTAGTGTTATTTGGGCGATGTGGTTGGAGATGGAGAACTATCACCAAGAATGTTATAATGTTTATATTACAACTTTTCCCATTTAACTTCCAAAAGCAGCTAAGGAATTTCTTATTCCAACGCTCAGGCTACCTCTTCTAGGGATTTATTGCCGTGAGTATAGATATGTATGTATACAGGTGTAATTGTAACGACTGTTTTCAATGAAAAGTATGATTAATTATCACGTATAGAGGCAGAATTCGTTGAAAAAAAACACACTTATTTTTTTTTAAATTTTGTTAAAATTTGCACTAAGAAAGTAGTACTATTGACACCAACACGCTCAATGTGTGCGTGAAACGCGATGACAAGGCGGGCAACTCAGCTGACAGCTGCGACCCGCCGTGACCCTTAACCGGCGGCCAAATCAAATCAAGGCCAGTAAAGTAATCAATCGAACTTAGCTTCTAATATCTTCTTATTTTTTTACATGTTATTATTTGACGTGATAAATTTGAATAACACTACCCCATAGATAATACTGCGTTGGAATGCGGCAGTATGTTCAGAGAAAAATTCTTAATTCGTAAACATCGATCGCCGCGAAATTCAAAATCTGCATGTATCAAGTCGGGCGGGCTTGTCGGCATTTTATCAAAGGAACAGTATTAGTACTAAGTTAGTTGTTTGTAGCTCATTGTGTTTGTGTCGCTTATGATTGGATGTCACTTTGATTTTTCGCATTAATTTTCGGAGTGTGAGTTCAGTTTCAGTATCTTGTGTTGTGATTGTGTTGCGTAAATACGGCGTACACGAACCAGCAAAGAAAGAACGGAGATGGTGCGGCTTTATGCTATTGCCGGAGATAATTTCAATTTGGCTCGAGAGCTAGAGAGGGTAGTCGTGTTATGGTAACATTCAGTGTTGGTGTTTTATAATGTTAATTCTCAAAATTTTCTGCGTTTTGCGCAAACAAAGGTGATAGCCCGGATCTGCCACTCACTGCCAATCAAAACGGGGTGAGTTATTTTTATTCATATTTTTTAGTTAACTGTGATACAGTACAGATACACCCGTTTAGAGCCCTTTAGTCCCGAGAGAGTTTAGTATACACTAAGAACTCCTCCAATTTCGATGTCGGTTAATGAATGAATAGGTATCTCTTGCGCACTTTATTTTATGCCACGTAAATGCATCGTTTCGAGGGTCTCTATTTGATTTTAACTTTATTATCTTACGCTCATGAAGGACATACATTACATACATACTTACGCCGTTAGTTCCTATTGGGGTAGGCAGAGACTATCGATCGCCACTTCGTACGATCCTGGCAAACCTCTCTAGCTTTGTTTTCTCAATCTTTTCATACATGCTATGCTATCAATCTTTTCATACATGCTCTTTTATTCTTCATACATTTTTACATACATACATACATACATATACTCACGCCATTAGTTCCCATTGGGGTAGGCAGAGACTATTGATCGCCACTTCGCACGATCCTGACAAACCTCTCTAGCTTCGTT